>CATIWK010386354.1:0-13673 GCA_949634005.1 Mallotus japonicus
ATAGTTATAAATTAATTTTGTTTATAATTACATAAACATATTAAGAATTCAGCTAAAAAAAAATTTCTATGATTTGTTATAAATTTCAATTAACTTCTGTATAGTATATATTTGGTTGAATTTTTAATATTTTTGAACAATTAAGAGAAAAAGTCATATAAACGAATACTAAATTAAATTAAAGCAATAATAACATTTAAGAAATTAAAATCTATAAACATATAAATTTCTTTATGGAAAGATAAAGTTTTTTTTTTTTTTTTTTAACAATTGGGAGGTCAATGGGGGTGAGAGATTGAACTCATAAGCTCACCTTATAATGTCCATCACTTGAACCACTAGGCTATAAAGGAAGGACTATGGAAAGATAAAGTTTAATGATATCATTTTATAACAAAATGTGTCATTTATATTAATGAAATATTTGATATGACATTTAAACACATATTCTTAAATATATTTATACCATTCACATCACTTAATTTTTATTAGAATTTGAAAAAATATTTAATTTAATAAAATGAAAATTGGAGTTAAAAAATAAAAAAATAAATTAAAATTTGAAAATTAAATTGTAATATAGTGTATTCAAGCAATTTTACCCGCAACAGCTTATTTGGTCTTTGCAAGTTCCTCCTAAAGTCCGGAACCTGGTTTGGCGTGTGTAAAAATTAACCAAAGATGTTTCGAAACTCAAGGTTTATGTCATTGAGGACTATAATACAGTATATAGAGGGAATGTAGAGTCGATTATGCATGTTTTATTTGCTTGTCCCTTTCAAGAAGTTGCTGTGTGGTGTGGGGTACGTAGCTGGTTCTGCGGCTTCTCTGATGTCTTACCTAGTCTGATAAGGAAAGTTTTCTTTTTTGAAATTCATATATATAGATATGGTAGTTACCAACTAGGGGTTTCTCTTGTTTTGTTGTTCTTGCAGTCTTGCTCCTGTTTTAGGTACCCAGAACCATTTTCTTTTTATTCTTCTAAGAATATGGCTGAAGAATCACCCAAGTCTGTTTATGATTTCACTGTCAAGGTATTCTTTAATCTTATTACATTATGCTTTTAGTCTAATAATTGGGTTTCTTTCATTTTTATTGTTTATGGGTTGCTGATGGGTTTCTTTAATCTTATTACAGAAAAGTTTTCAATTTTCTGTTTTGATTAGTACCTCTTGTAGTTTTTGATTTTGGGTTGTTTGGTTAGCCCTGTTTTTCTCCTCTTGCAACAATGGTTTTATCACTTTCAATTTCCTGAAAATTGATTCCCAGTGTGGATCAGTCCCCGTTAAAAGCTTTATGTGAGAAACATGCTAATCATGGCAACAAAATAGCAAATTGTCCAATATTTGAAAGTGGAAGCCTCTTATAGGATTTGTCTTCATTTACCCTTTCTTGCTTTTGATAGAAGTTAAAATGATCTGTCAATCACCCAATTTAAGTGATACATATTTGTAATTTCAGATTAGAAGCTGTTAATGTGTTTTGCTTCAGCTTCTTCCTTTAAATTTGAAGACTGGGTTGTATGAATAGAGTCTCTAATTACAATGAGTTGGCGGATATCCGTGGAAGTGATGTGAATCTGAGTGAACATAGTGGGAAGATTCTTCTGATTGTGAATGTTGCGTCTAAATGGTAATCTTACTTTTAAAACATTTTGTTTAGCTAGTGAATTCAATTTCATTAACTTTTTTTTTTTTTTACTTTTTTCACTTTGTGATATTTCTTTAGCCTTTGACAAATTATTTGTTATTAAGTTATATGTAAATTTCAACTCAGTCAGATGGTCTGATGTTTCCTCTCTACATAGTTCTAAAAAAAGTAATTAAAACATCGGTAGTAGTCTATGTGTTCATAGATTTTGCTCTGGATTTTGCAATAATATTCTTTCGTTGGCTCTGACCACAAAAAATAATTTAATCCTTGAAAGAATTATTTATAACTAAATAGCTGTGTGATACATAACCTTCTTCGTCTGCCTCTCTCCTTGTGGGAATTAAAACTTTTCTTTTATATTAGATTTTGGTAGAACATAGCATTGAGGTGTTCTCAATTCGTTTTTGCTTCACGGTGTTGATCAGTACATAATCCTTTTGGATGATGAGAGAAGGTTCTGAATTCATTTTTGCTTCATAGTATTGATGACGAAACCTGAGTTAAATGGAGTAGTTTTGACTCTTGAGGATTGTTGGAGCAAAGTCTGGCAAATGACTTTTGCCTCAATATTTGAAGAAGATACAAGCGAAGCAATCATACTTGCATATAAATACAGGCAGTGTGCGCTATATTGTTTTCAATCAGATGTATGGGAGGTTGAAACCCTTTAAGCATCAGATAAATTGAATGTTTAGTTCTGTGCTTTTTCGATCTGATACGTTAGAGGTTGATAGCAAAATTATATTTAAAATTATTCAAACTTTGCTCATGTTTTTTACACCCTCCCCTTCTTTTGTATATGCAGAAAATGTTATGTTTCAATCAAATTTGTTTGTTCCAATGATATTCTAAATCATGCATTGTTGTTGAATCTGTTTTTCATCATGCATTGGGTTAACACAATCAAACTACAAAGAGTTAAATGTCTTGTATGATAAGTACAAAAACCAAGGTTTTTTGACAGTTATGTGGAGACAACCTTCAATAATTTATCTGCTTCACAATGTTTTTATAGCCGTGAGGTTTGGTCCATATAGGCATGGATGGTTATGGCAGGTTTTGAAATGTTGGCATTTCCTTGCCATCAGTTCGCAGGACAAGAACCAGGAAGCAATGAGGAAATTCAAGCAAGTTGCATGCACAATGTTTAAAGCTGAATTCCCAATCTTTGATAAGGTGCTACTTTATTCAAGGCCTCAGGCTCTTTTATTTTGAAAGAATAGTGAAAATGTTCTAATTTTTTTTTCCTGATTAATATAGATTGAGGTAAATGGGAATCACGCAATACAACTATACAAGTATCTAAAATCAGATAAAGGCTGATATTTTGGAGATGCCATCATGTGGAATTTCACAGCACCACTATACAAGTATCTAAAGGAGGGGAAGGTTGTTGAGCGACATACGCAGACCACATCACCCCTTAAAATTGGACATTACCCCTTAAAATTGAGGTGGGAATAGTAGTATTTTTTTGCTAGAAGGTCCTAGGAACTTCTTCTGATGTCCATTTTCTTTTATTTTCTTTTGCAGAAAGATATACAGACTTTGCAGGGAGCATCTGATAAGGATAAGGTGTATCTATAAGATAGCAACTTTAGAGTTTGTGTTAATCTCGCTACTTGTATTTGTATCACAATATACTACTGCAGTCTTGTCCTTATATATCTGCTGTACTCTACTTGATTAATTAATGAGATATAGTTATTTTATGGTATCAGAGCTGGTAAGTGGTCTAACAACCCAAGCTCTTTCTTTCTTTAACAATGGCGAATACCACTGAAGGCGCTGTTGTTCCCGCAAATAATACCCCTGCCAATACCAACTCCATTACTACACTACCAAACGTTGCCCATCAATTGCCTATCAAGCTTAATTCATCTAATTTCTTGTTATGGCAAGCACAGCTTCTTCCCCTCCTAAATAGCTATGATCTCGCACAGCATATAGATGGTACTCTTGAACCACCACCAAAGATTCTCAACGATGCACCAAATCCAGCCTTTTCGTTATGGTTTCGCAAGGATCAGTTGGTCCTTAGTTGGATTATTGGTTCCATGACAGAATCCTTTGTCCCGCAAATCATTGGAGCAACCAATGCTCGTCATGCTATGCAAAAATTAACAGCTACTTATGCTTATGGTTCACGTGCACAAGTTCGTACTCTCAAATCCAGATTTTATCGCCTTCAGATGGACTCTAATGAAGATGTCACGAAGTTCCTGCAACGTGCTAAAGGCATGTTTGATCAGCTTGCAGCCTTACAACATTCTGTCTCGGATGATGACTTAGTTCAGGTAATAGTAAACGGTTTGGGTAATTCCTATCGTCCTTTTGTTCGTTCTCTTGAACACCGTTTGGACCCTGTATCCTATGATGATCTTTATGGCTTGCTACTTAGTGAGGAAGAAAATCTTGCTCATGATTCTTCCTTATCTAATGCTGTTCAACCCACTGCTCACTATGCTACTAATCGATATATGCCCAACAATTCTCGGCAGTAGAATTTTTGGAGAGGGAGAGGTGGTCGCAACCGTGGTCGAGGCAGAAATTTTTCCAACTCACGTGGTTCCTATGGTGCTTCCTTTGGACCTCAATTTTCTTCTGATCCTTTGGCTCCTTCCTTGCAGGTATTGCTTTTCAAAACAGCCCTCATATGACTTATTTCAATTGCAATGGACATGGTCATGTAGCTCGGCAATGTCCCACCCCCAGATCTTCTTCCCGCAATTTCATACCTTCCAATGACACCAAACCAATAGCGCATCTTGCCTCTACCACCACCTCTAAACAACAACCATGGATAATGGATACTGGGGTGACACACCATCTCTTTTCTAACCTTGACAACTTTGCATCTCCATCTAAGTATCATGGTCCCGACGAAGTAATTATTGGCAATGGTAAAACCCTCCCAATCTCTCATACTGGCTCTTCTTTTTGTAAATCTAACAATTGTTGTTATTCTTTACATAATATTTTACATGCTTCTGACTCTTATAACAATTTACTTGCTGTTTCTTCTTTTACAACCACTAATAATGTCTCTGTGGAATTTTTCCCTAAATATTTTGTTATTAAGGATATCCACACGATGGATTTGCTGCATATTGGCCAGAATGATAGTGGACTCTACACCATGCTCCTTGAGCCGATTCACCAACCAAGTTCTCCGGTTCATGCTTTGTCTTGTTCATTAACTACTTGGCATTCACGTCTTGGACATGCCAATTTTTGTACTGTTCGTCATTTTCTTAGTCATAATAAAATTCCCTTTGTTAACAATAAATCTAGTGTGTGTCATGCTTGCTCTGTTAGCAAAAGTCATAAGCTACCTTTTCTAATTTCTGATTACCATGCTGAAGGGCCCTTGGATCTAATTAGTTCTGATCTTTGGGGTCCTTCCCTCTGTGCCTTCTTTTGATGGTTCCCGTTACTATGTCTTGTTTTATGATCACTATAGCAAGTATTGTTGGATTTATTTCATTAAATTCAAATCTGAAGTTCTAAATGTGTTCATTAAATTTCGACATTTAGTGGAAAAATATTTTCAACGATCCATCAAATCTTTTCAAGCAGATTGGGGAGGGGAATTTCAAGCACTCAGTTCATATCTTCTTGAAAATGGCATCTCTCAACGATCCTCATGTCCCAAAACCCCTAACCAAAATGGATGCGTAAAAAGAAAACACAGGCACATAGTGGAAACTGGTCTTTCATTATTGCAACATTCATCTATTCCAAATGACTATTGGAACCTAGCATTTGACACTGCTACCTATTTAATTAATCGGTTACCTACCCATGTTCTTAACAATGATAATCCTTACAATGTTTTGTTTAAACAGAGTCCTAACTATAATGATCTTCGTGTTTTTGGTTGTCTCTGCTATCCTTGGTTAAGACCATACTCTGCCAATAAATTGTCTCCTCGGTCTAAGCAATGTGTTTTTCTTGGTTATAGTAAAATACATAAGGTTTCAAATGCTTAGATTTAACCACTAAAAAGTTTGTTATCTCACGTCATGTTATCTTTGATGAGTAGGTCTTTCCCTTTCAATCTTCTGGTGCGGTTGCTCTAAGTACTCCAGTATCCACTCCGGCCACAATTCTAGTACCACCCAATATCATCACATCTCACTCCAACTCTCCTACTCCAACAAATCCGAACCACTCACCACTTACATCTCCAACTCCATCTCTATCACATACTTCCTCTTCCCCATCAACCTCTTCTTCTCACTCACCCACTAATTCTACCTCACCTGGGCTTCCTTTAATTGTAGATTTATCCAAATACTCACCTCCACCCGACCCTACTCACTCCACGCATCCCATGATCACACGATCCAAGACTGGAAATCTTAAACCACGACTTTTTCTGAGCACCACTTCTCCTCTTGTTTAAAGTGAACCGAGTTGCTACTCCCAAGCTGTGAAATCTGATGAATGGCGAAAGGCCATGCAAGATGAATTCAATGCTATGTTGTTCAATAATACATGGACTCTTGTTCCTCCATCCTCAACACAAAATTTGATTGGCAATAAGTGGGTATATCGTATCAAATATGGCAAAGATGGCAAAGTTGAGCGCTATAAAGCTCGTTTGGTAGCTAAGGGCTACAATCAACGACTCGGTCTTGATTATTATGAAACATATAGTCCTATTATCAAACCAGTAGTTATTCGGTTAGTTCTCTCTTTAGCCATATCTCGAAGTTGGCCTATCAAACAATATAATGTTTCTAATGCTTTCCTTCATGGAAAACTCGATGAGGATGTTTATATGGCCCAACCGCAAGGTTTTATTAATCCCTCTTGTCCAAATTATGTTTGCAAGTTAAAGAAGTCAATCTATGGGCTCAAACAAGCACCAAGACAATGGTATAAATGTCTTACTACAACTCTTCTTTCTCTTGGTTTTGTTGGATAAAAAACTGATAGTTCATTATATATATATAAGGATGGTAACCATACTATTTACTTCCTTATATATGTTGATGATATATTGGTTACAGGGGATAATGCTTTCTTTATTGATTCGGTTATTTCATCTTTGCAAAAGCAATTTCCATTAAAGGATTTAGGAAAGCTCAACTACTTCCTTGGTGTTGAAGCTACATGGTGTCAAAATGGCTTGCTCCTAACTCAAGCGACGTATGTTAATAATTTGTTAGCCAAAGCCAAGATGACTGATGCTAAAGGCGTCTCTACACCTATTTGTCCCAAGTCCTCTCTTTACTCTTCAAGTAGCTCCTTATTTCATGATCCTCATTTATTCCACAGCATTGTAGGCGGACTCCAATAATTATCACTCACCAGGCCGGATATTTGCTTTGCCGTTAATAAGGTTTCTCAGACCATGCATCAACCAACTGATTCGAATTGGGTTGAAGTTAAACGCATATTGCGTTACTTGAAGTCTACCGTCACTCATGGCATCTTTCTTCGTCCCTCATCTACCTTTGATATCTCAGGATATAGTGATGCTGATTGGGGAGGCAGCATAGAGGATCGTAAATCAACTACCGGCCTATGTACTTTTGTAGGTTCGAATCTTATTTCATGGAGCTCTAAAAAGCAGAGGACAGTAGCACGATCATCTATGGAAGCGGAATACAGGGCTGTTGCTGCAGCTGTTTATTAAGTACAATGGGTCCAATCGCTCTTACATGAGTTAGGTGTTTCGCTGCACCATTCTCCAATAATTTAGTGTGACAACGTTTCGGCAACCTATCTCACCACTACACCTATCTTTCATTCGCGGTCCAAACACTTAGAGATTGACTTTCATTATGTTCGTAATAAGGTGTCCAAGAACGAGCTGACAGTCAAGTACATCTCCACGAAAGATCAGATTGCTGATGTCCTTACCAAATCCTTGTCCACCTCGAGCTTCTCTTCTATGCGTGACAAGTTGACTGTTTTTGCCAAACCCGCTCAACTTGAGGGGGGATGATAAGGATAAGGTGTATCTATAAGATAGCGGCTCTAGAGTTTGTGTTAATCTCGCTACTTGTATTTGTATCACAGTATACTACTGCAGTCTTGTACTTATATATCTGCTGTACTCTACTTGATTAATTAATGAGATATAGTTATTTCAGCATCTTAGTAGTGTGATAAAAATGTTTTGTTGTTCAATGGTGTAATAAGCTTAAATACATAAACTAGAATCTGTATTTGTGGATTTGAATTCCAAACTTGAATGGATATTTATTACGTATAATTGTATATACTAGCTGATGAATTAGCATACAAATCCTATATCATCAATAATGTCTTGTACAGTTGATGACAAAAAAAAAGTCTTGTGTAATGGAATAAGTATTTTTCATATCAGACGTAAGCATTTTAAAGTAGTAGATATTATCTGTTGTAACGCTGAATACAATACTCTTATTATTTCCATAATTGGAAAAATGAAGTCTAAAATTAAACAATGTATAAGAATCTTTTGGCTATAAAACATACAAATTAGACATCTATAAACTAAAACAACAATTAAACAATAAGCTTTTATCAACAATAGGAGAGATCATATAACAGCTTGACCACTCTCTATATTTTCTATCTGACCTGTCTCTCTTGGAACAGCTGATCATTATCACCATCACCAAAATTGAAATTCTAGCCATCGAAAGTTACACCCAAGTCATCAAGGCATGCCACAATCTGAATAAAATCACCGCCATTAAAAGATGAATCCCAGTAATCAAGGCATTTCAGCATCTGATTGAAGTCATCCCAGTCACGTTGATCTTTTTCATGTTTTGTATTCTTAATTTTCTCCTCCTCTGTTTTCTCCTCCACAGTAACCAAAGCTGGAATGGCCCTGGTTGTGAACAGACACTTAAGCAGAATGCTTCTTGATTTTGGAGAGTAATCTCTGTCTTTAACTTGTTCCTCTTTCCTGATGAAGCATCCAAATCCTTAGTTTGTTTCCTTTTTCTCTTAGTACTAATTTTCTTACTCCCATCCTCTGCCTCCACCTCCATGGAAGCAGTAGCTCGGTCCTTCTTTCTCAATCGACAGAGTATCCAACTAGAATTTTCATTCGGAAGACTGTATTCATGCATGATCCAAAGCCCACTCTGTTCAGGCACTCCTGGGTTCTCATAGCGAAATCTTTTCTTCAATCCATGTAAAACAATGCCATCACCACTGCTGCTGTTGGACTCCAATTCAAATGGTTCTCCACTGTCCTCTCCACTCCACGTTCCCATATGATCAGCAACACCAACAGTTCGATCAAATCGTTTAGAATGGTTGCCCTTTTTCTTCTTGAGCATTGTGAAGATATAGAGATCATCTTTAAGAGTCAAGAAATCACCACCGTACCTATTCCAGAGAGTCCATGGCTGATCGTGCCCATACAAATCGCAGATTCTGACGATGGAGTGTTCAGTGGGGGAGAGGGTACCTCTGATATGACCATAAAGGTAGTGAAAAAATAATTCGGAGTCTTTGGGAGAGAATCTGAGACCAGAAACTTTGGAAATTCTTTTTTGCTGCTGCATTGTGGTCAGAGAGAGATGTTTCTTGATTTTGTTTCGTAAGGTAAACTTTTGCAATGTTTCTTGAGGAAACCTAAGTAACAAATAAAGCTATGGTGCTTCAGGTCTTTTGAAGTGCCAATTTTTTTCTTTTTTACTACAAACTAAAGGAACAGGTTACAGGTTACTTCCGTTTTTGATTTTATATCTGTTTATATAACCTAAGAATTAATTTAGTGGTCATTTTATCATATCTTTTCTCTTTGGGAAAAAAAAAGTGTGTTCTAGTTGTTATACTTTTATTAGAATTTTAAATTTTTAACTTAATTTTAATTAAAATATTAATTTAAGCTTGTTTCTCTCTTTCAAAAAATTTAAAATAATATTATAATTATTAAATTCTTTTTGCATTTTTATTAAAGAATTTTTATCACTATAATTATTAAAGAATTATCATATAAATTATTTTTATTCTTAAGCATAATTATATAAATAATAAAAATAATCAGATATTTATTTATTTTATACAAAAATTTCAAAAAATAAAATTATAACGTAGAAAGAGATATTCTATTGGATTATATTAATAAGTAATTCATTATATTCAAAAAATATTGATAGGTTTATAATATATAAAATTAATTGAAAATATAATGGGATAGTCATGAGGAAAGTTAATGGTACACATTTATAATTTTAATATTGCTACTATATATTAAAAGATTTTTTATTTTTTCATAGATCAAGTGGTCCCACCATCATAAGAGAGGGAGGAGGGAGGGAGCTCAAACTGGATGTCCACACCTTTTGTCACTTAGACTACTCGTGGGGGACACTATATATTAAAAGATTTTAATAATATGTAATAACTAAGGAAGTACTGTTTTTTGTTTACTCTTATTTTTTAATGGATATACATTTTATGTATATAATCGGACTAAAGTAATATGTATGATAAATTTTAGTAATAGGATAGTTAATTTATTATTTAACCTTAATTTTATTTAAATAGTGATACTATATTTATAATTTTTATCAATATTTACCTGAATTAACATAAAGATATGATTTTTTTTTTGTTAATTTTATAATTTATTTACTAAATATAAGTTGTAATTATATATTTTTTTTGAAGAAATAAGTTGTAATTATATTAAGTCAAGTCAATATAGGCAAATTATATTATGGACCCCTATCCATATTGCATTATGGACTAGGGGTCCAATCACACGTGTCAACTATAAATCCCGTCTCCTCACGTTTCTAAAGCTACTACATACTAAATGGCATGAAGAGCAATATTTCCAAAAGCAACAGAGTACCATATACAAGGATATCACATAATTATATATTTTTTTAATACCAAAACGTCCATATGTAGAGAATGTGCCTTGCAGAACATAACACCATAATGGAATAAGAGAGAAATTTTAGTTTAATTCATACCATTTAATTAATATTAGTAATTTAATATATTAAATTAATTCATACCGTTTTATTAATTTCAATATATTAAATTTTAGTTTAATTCATACAATTTTATTAATTTTAATATATTAAATTTTAGTTTAATTCATACCATTTAATTAATTTTAGTATCATCTTCTCCAATCATTTCTTGTTCATTAGATGAAAATTAATATTAATATCAAATAGATTAGTAATTAATATTATTAATTTAATATATTAATATTAAATAAAAATTAATATTAATATTATAAAATTAATATTAAATATAAATAATTAATATGAAATATAAATATAAATTTATTAAATAGAAATATAAATATAAATTAATATTAAATAATGCAGGTTCATTATTTAACTAGTATACATTTATTAGATAAAATATATAGGTTCATTACTTAAATAATGCAGGTTCACTATGAATGAACTGTAAGTTCATTAGTATTTGCCTATAATTTCATTAGTATTTTGCCTACAAGTTCATTAATATTAGCCTAGAAGTTCATTAGTATTTGCCTAGAAGTTCATTAGTATTTGCCTACAGGTTAATCAAATTAATAATAAGTTAATTACTTAACAATATTATTAATTAATATTATTAATTTAATCTGTTAATATTAAATAAAAATTAATAATAATATAATAAAAATTAATTGGATGTCAGCCAAAGTGATTATTTGTTTTCGACAGAATCTCTTTTGCTTGACTGGCATTATTGATCATTGATATATTTGGATACCCCCTCTTGAACTTTTATGGAGACTTTCATATAATTATGTTGGTTTATGAACAATGGATTTATATGTTAAACAACTTGAGGTGTTTAACTATTTACGATGCTATATGTGCAGTTGTTGCTGCACATGCTAACCTACTGATATAGTTTATGTTTTTTTTTTGTGCCTGTATTATGTGATACAAAGAAGTTTTTGTTTGGAAATTTATGTTGATAATTTGTGAAAGATGATAGCAATCAATCATCATGTTGTTCAAAAAAACAAAATCAATTATCATGAATAAAAATTAATATTAATATATTAATATTAAATAGATTATTAATTAATATTATTAATTTAATATTATTAATATTAATATTATAAAATTATTATTAATATTAAATAGAAATAATTAATATTAATTATAAATATAAATTTATTAAATAGAAATATAAATAAATACTAATATTAATTAAAGCATGTTTATTACTTAACTAGTATAATTTCATTAGATAAAACATGTATGTTCATTACTTAAATAATGCATGTTCATTATGAATAAACTATATGTTCATTAGTATTTGTCTACAGGTTCATGAAAGTTCATCACTACTTGTACACAAATTTATTAACAATGAACTATGGTTTCATTACTACTTGTGCACAAATTCATTAACAATAAACTATAAGTTCATTACAAAAGTTCATTAACAATGAACTCTACATTCTTTACAACTTTTATTATTTTAAAATACAAAATAAATAAAAATAAAAATATGTTAATTAACTAATTTTAATAATTTATTTTTTTAAGATACAAAATAAATAAAAATAAAATTATATTAATTAACTAATTTACAAGGTGCAGCCATTAATTGTAATTCTATCACAATCTACCTAATTTCAATGGTATAGAGAAACAAAGAAAATGGTTAAAGAAAAAAAAGAGAGCCACCAGAGAGATTGTTTAGCATGTAAACTTGGAGCTTAAAAAAGGAAAAGAAAAAAGCGGGAAAAAGAAGGTGGGCAATGATTGTTTAGCATATGAACACGTTTTTTTCTTCACACGTACTATGGACCCCTAGTCCATATTGCAATATGGATAGGGGTCCATGGTATAACAATTGGTCAATACACCCCAAACATAAACTTAAATTGACCCTGAAATTAGAATGTCAAAACATAACTTGAGCTTATATATATATATTTTTTAAAAATTATGTTCGACTTGATTAAGTAATTTTCATATTAGAGATTGACTTGATTGATTTATATAATAATAAAACTATATAATATTTTAAAAATAAAATTTGTAAGTGAACTCATACCCTCTGGATTGCTTAGTTGGACGTCAAGTCTTAATATAACATATTTGAATCTCCGATGCAGTCCAATGCCAATTCTTTTGGAGAAACAACTTTTTTCACCGGGTGTTGTTCAAGAATTCTATCATTCTATGGTCAACTTGTTGACTTTCAACAGCGGTGGTTTTCCAATAACATGATTATGGAGTGGTATTTAGTGTGTGTTTGGTTCAAATGAATTTCACAAAATTTTATAAAATTCATTTGCAAATTCAAGTGAATGTGTTTGGTTTAAATGAAAACATTGTAAAAATCATTTCCAATTCTAACCTTTTAATTTTGTGAAATTGTAACACTAATTCATTTTTATTTATTGATGAAATGTATTTGGTTCAAATGAAATTGGAATTCATTTGCAAATGAATTCTATTTAAAATTCATTTGGAAATAAAATGAATTCCTTAATAGAATTGAACCAATCAAGGTATCTTAACAATTTTAACATTTTGGTAAAATGCATTATATTATCCGTATTAGTAGCATTAACAATTAAATTGGGTTGGAGTTTTCACTAGCCAAGAGAGCTGGAATTCATAATTAAAGCACTGAAAATCAAGAACTCTACCAATATATTTTAGAACATGTTGCAATAATAAATTGAAGTCATAACACACATGGAAGAATCGTTTTAGTTTTTTTAGGACACTGGCATTAATTTCACTATTCTTTTTTCAGCTTATTTTAAGAGCATATCCCTCTATAACGGTCTAATGCATTTAAAGAATTTTTTTTTTCTGAGTACGAAATCTAAACACTAAACCTAATGTTAAAAAATAAGAGCAAATTCCCTTAGCTCTTGTTTGGTTCAATTCCATCAAGAAATTCATTTCATTTGGAAATGAATTTCAAATGAAATTCATTTGCAAATGAATTTTTATTATACCAAACACACTTAATCACTTGGACTACTCTTACATAGTGTTTCTTGAGCACTTAGTGCTACAACCAAATTTGATTGCAATGATATAGTTAATGCT
>CATIWK010386409.1:0-12120 GCA_949634005.1 Mallotus japonicus
AACTTTTATTGATTTTAATATGCATATTTTGACCTAATAAATTAATTTTTATCATATAATAAAAATAAAAATTTTAAAATAATTATTAAGAGTGGATGTCTTTAATTATTTTTTTAAAAATAATTAAGATATTTATTTTATTAATTTCAAATAAAAAATCATATCAAAGAATTTTTTCAGCTAATAGATTTTTTTCATAATCCACCAAAAAATATTTACCTAATATACCTATAAAACATGATAAACAAAAATAAAAAAAATATAAAAAAGTGAAAATAAATTGAAATAGCAATAAGTAGATTACCTTGTGGTACTTCCATCTCTCATTGATAGAGCATTATATTTGAAAGTCATTCAAAATCTTGAGGTAAGGTGAATGACTTTTTGTTAGTTGATATATATAGGAAAAGTCATTCAAAGTCCATAAAATTTCATTGTCTATAAAAATCCATGACTTTTTGAATATGAGTTTACTTTTATTAACTATTTAAAAGTTTTAATTGAATACCTCTTAACTTTTATAGACTTTTTGTAAATTTCTATAAGTTATTATTGAATACACCCTAACTTTTAAAGAGTTTAAAATTTATGATTGAATACCACAACTTTTAAAATCTATCAAAGTATTGAAAAGTTTTAATTAAATACATCTCCCTAAGTGGTTGTGAGGCTCGAGAGAGATTCCTTTGGAAAACTCTTCCTAGTATACTTACCATACATATACCCTTCACAAATCTGATTGGGATAAGAGATGAGAGCAAGGGGATAAGAGGTTCGAACCCTACTCGTTTTATCTGTATGTTCACAATTTTTTGCCACTTGAACTACTTATAAAGGACAAAATCAATTTCTTTTTAATTGGATAATGATTATAAATCTACTAATATATGCATTATTTCACCTTCTTATTAATTAAAAAAATTAATTAGATTCCGTTCAATATTTCATTGGATTTTATGTTCAGGCAAAATTTTCCAATAATTGAATAATGTATTAACATATTTCTTAGTTGATAAGTTGAGGTAAACTCACAAATATTATCGGTATACATAAAGTTGGTAATTTGTTTGGGAGCTATGTGGCAAAATTTAATTAGTTTAGTCTATATGTGATTTGGTTGGGGCCGAATTATAAATATCTCATAATCTAGCATGTCTTACAAATTAATTACTATTTTTTTTGTTTAATTATTTTGTTTTCCGATAATTATAATATAAACTTTTGTTCATAATTAAATTTAGCTATATTAATTGAGTTAATTTGGTAGGTGCTTTAAATGTTTTCTTATCTGGTGTAATTTGTGACTTAACGTGACATAAGTCAAATATTAATCCAACAATTCCAAAAGATTTAGAACACAAACTGTAGTTGTTTAGCTTCACTGTCAAGGAACAAAAATTAGCTAAATCATTTTTGGAAGGAACTCACAATATTATCAATATACATAAAAGTTGTTAATTTGTTTGGGAGCTATGTGGCACATTTTAATTAGTTTAGTCTATATGTGATTTGGTTTGGGTGGTCCATCGAATTAAAAATTTCTCATAATCAAGCATTTCATAAAAATTAATTACTATTTTTTTATTATTTTGTTTTCCAATATATATAATATAAACTTTTGTTCGTAATTAAATTTGGCTATATTAATTTATTTAATTTGGTAAGTGCATTAATTTTTTTTCCTAACTGGTGTAATTTGACTTAGGATAATGTTGGATGTCGCGAGTTGCGACATCCAACAGTACTGGCGCGGGGGTGAAAAGCCAAAAATCACCCCCCTCCAATTGATGACCCCCCATGTATTGGGGGGCAAAAATGGAACATCAAAATTTTTTTGTTTTTTATAGGGACTAAAAAGGTTATTTTCTAGGAACTAAAGTAGTAATTGTTAAGGACTAATGTGGTAATTATCGCGGGTCACGATTTCGCGACCGGCGACATGTATCGTTATCCTTTGACTTAACGTGACATAAGTCAAATATTAATCCAACAATTCCTAAAGATTTGGAACACTAATTGTAGTTGCTTGAGCTTCACTGTCAAGGAACAAAGATTTCCTATATCAATATAGATTACATTTAACAGCTCACTTGTCACCCTATCTCTTCTTTATATATGATCGGTTCGTCTATAGTCTTTTCCTTTTCAGAGTTGAAATCACTTCAAATCGCTTACGATCACAACGCAAGAAACAAGCATCTCGTTTTCCATGGCGGCAGCTATGTTACCTGGGTTGAGGTTTCGGCTTAATGAAAGAGAGTTGGTACATTATCTCTATGGCAAGAACAGTGGCAGCTTGTCACCTGTTGATCAGCGAGTGCCTATCTACTCCTGGGATTTGTATGGTAAAGATGAGCCATGGGAGATATGGAAGAATTTTGGCGGTGAAAAACTAACCCATCTGGATGATCTTTTCTTCTTCACAACTATAAAGAAGGTAGCTGATGGTGACTCTAACATCAATCGCAAGGCTGGGACTAGCCGAGGAAAGTTGCATGCTGAAACTTCAGGTAAAAGCTCAAAAATTTGTTTCAATGGGATAAACGCATATAAAAAGAGGTTTAGTTATCATAATGACTCAAGATTGGACCAAGATCGTTGTTGGATTATGATTGAGTATAGTTTGTGTGATGGGAAATCCAAATATGTTCTCTGCATAGTCAAATGGAGTAGAAAACAATCCAAGAAAAGGAAAAAACCAATCTAACGACGAAGATGAGGCTATTGATGATCAACCTGATAAGCGATCAAGGGTTGAACAGGAATCGCCAATGACCTGTCAAGAAAATCAAGTGGCGGTCAATGTGATACAACCTATCGAGGAGCAATTTGCCATGGCTGATCCGGCTGTTACGACTCTGTCTGATCATAACTACTGTCTCGAATATGAACCGACTTTTCAGATGGTGGATCCTAATATGCACTCATGGGTTGAACAAGAATGTCCAGACGATATTTATGCAGGCCAACGAGCTGTTTATGCCACGGTACCTGGTATAGAAGCCGCTACCGACTTACCACTTTATGATGATTTTAATTATGTGCCCTGGATCAATTAATGTCAACGACTTTTAATGATGTTGAGCTTCCTGAATTGTAGAATTCGTTCCAATTTATTGTATTTTGTTAGTATGTTTTTATACCAATGCTATTGCTTAATCTGTTCAATTATTCGATGCATATGTTTTTTAATTAAATTATTGCTCAAGCCTGTGGTAATGAAGTCTGTATGATGAAGTGTTTGGGAGTGGAAAGGAGGATTTTTTTCATTGATGTATTAATTTATTAGGAGATAGAAATGGTAGATAATACTACACAAACATCTAACTTTACAACTCTGAAGTACAAAGAAGGAAACCTTTCTCATAATAGAGGACCATTACAACATGATTATTAGTTAATTATATACACAAATTAACATGTTAGCTTTCAAGTATTTTTTTTTTGAAGCAAGCTTTCAAGTATTCTGAGTGCAGTGAATGAACATATATAGGAATTGCAGCAAACCAAATTTGCATGCTTTGGCAACCTCACTTAAGCCTTGATGCGACCACTTATAGATAAAATTTTGCTGCCAATGCATTAAGAAATTTAAGGGTAATGGTGGATGCACGCCAGGATTGCGACAGATATAGCCACTGATATCTCAAAGCCAAACCAGACTCAGCCGCCTTTTATGTGATTGATTAATACTTCAATTTAACAATTCCTCAGGCGAATTCGATATATATTTCAATTCTGATACATAGATATAATAAATCTCAAAACAAAGCAGACTTGTGCTTTTGTATGTAAGTATTGAACTGAGTGTGATATTATGTAGCATTCTCAGAATGGTTTAGTTTATAATATGCAGCTTGTCCCCCAACTAATGACATGACTGCTAACTCAAAGATGGTATCGGTTCAGCTGGTATATTGAGGATCCTGTAAATGACACTGACAATAGGGTTTTGTCCCAGCCTGACGGGCCATTTTGTTGATTGCTTTCAGTCCAATGTATTTTTCAAAGTATCATGGATTAATTGGTTTCAGTCCATGCAGATAAGGATCTGCTCAAGAAGCATTTTCTAAGGGCATCAGGATATTACATATTATCTCAGGAAAATAATCTATAATACATTGAAACTTTTTTTTTTTATCTATTCTTAATGTATTACGCACCTAATTTCATAGTATAATTTTCATATTTTGGATTTATAGCACGCAACATATAAATTTATAATACATGTATTGTGAGTGTTTTACATTTATCTAATAAAAATTTGATATGTATATATGTGTACCATACGTCTATAATAAATAAGAATAATACTGACATATGTACAGTACAACAATTTACATTTTTTTTTTACCAAACACAATTTACATTTTTTTTTTACCAAACACAATTTACATTTGTATTACAATTTTCTAGCCTCTTTTCCTTAATTAATATATTTATTAATATTAGTATATGTTATAAAATTAGTTGTTAAGCGGGATATATTGGAAATATGCAAAAAAAATTCTTTAAAACACTTTTAGTAAAAATATCAATAAAATAAATTGAATAGCAAAAATATAAGCAAAAATCAGCAAAATAAAAAATATAGAAAAGAGGCTAACACTTTAATCTCATTTTTTTTCTCCACAGGGAGAGTGCCGCACCACAAAACAATTTTAAGGGAGGCTGTCCTCTCTCCAGCAGGTTAGAAATTAAGCAGCCTTCTCAATCTTCAGTTCTTGAGTTATAATCTTATTTTTAGCTTAAATTCTCTTATCTGCTGAATAATTTGATGGAGTTTCTTAGCATTTTGGCTATGTTGATGCTATTCCTTTTGTGGGTTTTATCAAAGATTTAAGAGATCAATTACTAATAACTACAACAATATCAAGATTTTACTCAATGTTCTTATTCGACTTATCTAATAATTAAGAGAGTTCTTGATTCGATTTATTCAAGATTCAAGAATTTATCAGATTTTTCTATCCTTCAAAGATGATCTCTTCAAATAGGTTTTATCATGCCCATATATAGTTCAATAGAAGATTAAGAAGATTTTACCTAACTTACTACGGGTTCAACAAATCTTCTTTTTCGGCCATCAAGTGCCAATATTTTCCAGTTTCAAAGTGATATGTGGTTTTCTTATCTTGATTTATTGTTTGTAGTTATAATTATTTTTCAAATTGTATTTTTCTCTTCTCATATTTTGAATATCCATTGTTAGTGAAGACTATTGGTCAAAATTATTATTGGATAGCTACATTATTAGCTAGTAAAGCTCTTATCTTATTGAAGTAATCTTTTAGTAATGAGATTATTTTTTATCTTTGGCAAAAAAAAAAAAACAAATTATTGACGAAAGAAAATCTATATCTATATTAATTAAATGTTGAGCCCCTAAAACTTCTCATATTTTAGTATTTTTTAAAAAAATTTGTGTAATTTTTTTTAAATTCATAATATTTTTTAAATAAATCATCAAAAATTTTGTTAATCACACTTGAAATTCTATTTTATTCATACTAAAATATTATTATATATCTCCTTAGTGCTAATTTAATAATATTCAAATTCTTCCTACCTTAAATGCTAATGTAAAACAGTATTTTATATATACTAAATTATATATAGTATATAGTTAAAAAAAATTATATATAGTATATATAGTCAACATGACGAGTCTCTATCTAGAGGCTGTAGGTGGCAAGAAGAAGCGGCACATCTACTGATGCAACCAAGGTACCAAGCAAGCCAATCAAATCAAGTGATCCTTTGCATTATGAGGGACCAATGAAAAGAGTAAGGACAAAGAAATTCAAACAAGAATTGAATTCATTTGTTCTTTATAATATGAGCAAAATGGTGGATTCAACCTCAAGTGCAATCATGGAGCTGAGTGATAAAGAATTTAAGCTAGATAGCTTAATTTCGTATTTTGAATCGTGGTAGCATGTTTCGGTATTTTGGCCATAACTTTCGCTGCAAAAATCGAATTAAGGTGATTCAAAATGCTATGAAAAGCTAAGAGAGATAGTTACAACTTTTATGAAGATCGTTTTGGCTAATTCAATCTTCTTCTTTCCAACACGGCCGTGTCAAAAATCTAACACAACCATGTCTGATTTGTGTTCTGTCCGCAAGGTCGTGTGCATTCTTACACATAGCTGTGTCTGAGAGCATTTTGAGGCACACAGTCATGTGACTTTTGGTACAAAGTCGTGTGCGACGTTAAACTCAAATTCCTTGTTTTATTATGGTTTCCTTTTTGATATTTTGGAAGTTTATTTGTTTCCAACTTTGTCCCTAACTAGGTTTTCATTATAGATAGCCATCTTAGGGTTGTAATCAATCGATTGTTGAATTTTAATGAATTAAGTGAGATTTTTCTTAACTTTATTCTTTTGAAACTTTTTAAGTTTGCTTGAATTTTTTCACTTCTACCTTTCATTACAATTACTAGGTTAGATTAAACTTAGGATTGGATGATTGTTCATCTATTAATAGCTAAGTATCTTACTTTAATCTTAATAAGCAAGGGGTTTAACTCCATCAACACAACCTATCATTATTGATCCTTAGGGTAAGATTTTAAAGTTGGATGCGCGTTCTATAAGAGTATATATATATATATATATATATATATATATATAAATAACTCATGTGGTGCCTAAACTTCCCCATATTTAGGCCAACCAAGACTTATAAACATGCTTCCAATCTTGTACTAAGTGCCTCCATCTTATTTCAAGTATTGACGAACCTATCCAATGTCACATGTTCAATGCTCCTGTTGTTTCCTTGTTCCCCTATATGTTTAAGGCTCACACGCTCACCTCCTAATTTACATATATAATTAGGTCTCATATTTGCCTTGAGTCTCATGTTCGCCTCATAATTCCCACATATTCTCTTGTCTAATATTTGCCTCATAATTCTTGCATATGCTTGAGTTCCACGTGTTCCTCATAATTCCCCTATATGCTAACGCATAGCATTAGCTATATCCTAACTTCAAGTTTAAGAGAACACGCTATACGAGCATTGTGGCCTCGTAGTGTCCATAGAGCTCTATGGAGACACCAAATTTCTTTTTTCGTAAACTCAGTGCCCATTGCTTAGCCCCTCAACTAGGAAACTCACTTAAGGTTGTACCATCAAACATGCACACAAGCCTCGGGGATGGTAAAGATCTTAAATCAAAGGTACCCCCTTAAGAGCATAACGAGCATCTTAAAGGTTATTAGGAGGTGACATTATTATGTTCCATCCATTACACCCTCATAAATATAAATATATAATATTTATTCATATTTACTAAAGTGCCCTTCAATATACTTTTTTCTTCATTTATGCCTTTCTGCCATGATATGTTTTTCTGTTCATTCATGCCTTTAAGATTGATCATGGCCTCTAAAGGTGCATTGACCCTTGGGGCTTTTTCATTTCCCCATTCCATTCTCCCTTACTCAATCAATTGATGCCCTCATCAACTGGCAATAGGTGTTTGAGGTTCTCACTCTGGTGGTGTTCCCTGGATTCTTCTAGCTTGTCTTCATCGGCTTTTAAAATTTTATCATCTCTTGACTCCTCCTTGCTTTTATCCATTATGGATTTTTGGCTCTCCATTTCGGGTTTTTTTTGTTTTCTCTAAGGTTCTTACCTCTACTTCTTGTTAATAATATCTCACATGCTTTCATTGCTTTATAATTGTCTCGAATGTAAATTATACCTCACAAGACAAAATAAAGAAGCAATAACAATACATATCGAAAAGAATGCACATGGCGCCCTATAAACTCTTTTAAGAAAATTCAGTGTCAAATAAGTCCACATCCTGCAAATATCTAGGCATCAAATGAATAACACCATAGATTATAATTTTGTAAGGAAATTTTTATTGAATTATCATATGACTTACACATTATCCATGGGTTCATGTCACATTGCATCATTCACTTCTTTTGTTTACTCATATTTTATTATTTTGATCATTCTCAAACTCTAGCATCTTTTGTTTCAAGGAAAGGTCTTTATTGAACAACATTTTGCTTTCCTTTATCACATTCTTCCTTCATTACTTATCGCTTTACCAAGGTCTATATGTATTTTATTGTTCATATATGTCCTCCCATTTATGCCAAGGGTCTTCATTGTGCACATACCACTTATAGAAGTAACTTTCAAGAGAATTTATCTTTAGAAGTGTCTTCCAAAGTGTGTAAAGGTATATCCAAGTCTGATGGATCATTTGAAACTAGAATCTCCGCTTGCTTTAGTTCCAAGAGATTATGACTTTGTTTTTAAACTGCGTGTGCCTTCTCCTTGAGTTAAGGTGTCAACTTCATTTCTAAGAAACCACAACCCTCCTGCTACAAGTAAGTTGATTCAATGAATCCCCTTTCTTGCTTCATAGAAATTGTTATAAGTTGTCTGACTCTTTTACTTCTATGTTTTCATAAGTGCCTCAAGCCTCAATAGTATTGCACTTGTTTTTCATTTACGCATTTCATCCCCTTAGTAATTCCTTGGGAAAATTGCATTTTTGGTGTCTCAACTTTTTAATTTCTGCTATTTTAGTGTCTCAATTTTTTTTTCAAATCTAGTTGCTCAACTTTAGAAATTATAGATAATGTGGTGCTTTTGGTCCGAAGCTCCTTGTCGAAGTGCTGACTAGGCGGTATGGGGTCCACTTTTTTCTTTATCACCTGCCACATCAACAAAGAAACTAATAGAAAGACAAATATGCCCCAAAATAAGAAAACAAAACGACAGCTTTTTTTTTAAGCCTGAAAAAAAAAGATAGCTTATGCCCTACATCGAATGAGAAGAAAAATTTCAGTAATTGAAAATACAACTTCGTGAGATAGAGACCTTGTTTTTTTTTTTTTGGTCGATGATAGAGACCTTGTTCATAGAGCTTTTTTCACTACATCTCTTAACAGACTTTTTTCTTTAAGAGTTGGAATTAAATTGATGTAGATTTGCACAGGAACTCTAATCTATCAAGGTATGTTAAATTATTCAATTTTTTTAATCAATAGTGTTGTCTTTTCTTCTTTTTACAATGTGTGCTGTCTTCTCTTTGTCAAATGGTTGTCGATGCTTTGTACAATGCTTTATCTTTGTCTTTTATATATATTTTTTTTAACAACAATGCTTTATGCTTTATCTTTGTCTTTTACATATTTAGATAAATAAATTGGAACTAAAACATATTACCTTTTTTTTTCAGTCAATGTAAACTGATTTTGGTTATTTTATACTATTCTATTATGTTACTTTTCAGATGGGAAACCACGTGCTTATCATTTTTTCAATGGAATTTTTCTGTGTGATGGGAAGAGGGGAAAAAATATATTGGTGGTAATATAAAGCAAGTGGACATAGATGTAGACAGCTTTGTCCTTGGCTCTTTATTTAAGTTGTTAGAGGATATATGTGGGAATTTAGAAATTATCAAGGTTCACTTTAGGAAACCCGAAGCACCATTAGAAAATGGCCTTTTGCTGTTATATGAGGGGACCACGACCATTTTTATTGACATGCTAAAAAAGCACCAGCAATTGGAGCTTTATTTAAAACATAATTTTGAAAATTTTAAGGCAGGTGCTGGTGGTATAAATGAGATAGGTGGTGAGGCAGATGAAAGATTTGTGACTCAACCCTCATTACATGAGTAGATAAACACAATTCTGGGTAGTTTTCAGGAAGTGGCAGTTGAGGGGAACATATCAGATGAAATATTAAGTCAAATCTCAGAGGATTTGCTTAGAGGTGATAAAGGAAGTAGTGGAAATGCAAATGCAAACTTAAATATAAATGTAGAAGCAAATGTAAATGCTGAGTTAAATGCTGAAAATGAAGATAAGGAGGCACAGGTTGGATATGCAGCTGTTGCAGGGTTTGGGTTTGAGGGGAGTGATGAAGATGATGCTGTAAATGAAGATGAATATCTAGTTGATTGTGAGCTACAATCTGATGAAGATGATGAAGAATTGCAAAGAGCAAGGGAAGCATTAAGAAGATCTAGACAGAAAAAAACACATGGTGATGATGGAATTGGTGTCTCAAATGCAGCTACTAGTAATTCAGAGGCTGCAACTACTACTACAGCTGCAAGAGAAGTTCCAACTGAAGGTGAAACAATTGTTCCTATTGAATACTCATATTTAGATCAAGAAGATGAAGATGTAGATGCAAATGAAGATGGATTTCAGTCAGATGATGATGATTGGAGTTGTTCAAGCACAGATGGAAGTGATGATGACCACGCTGTTAGGAGAAGGAGCAGGTTTCCAGCGTTTGATCCAAAATCTGAGAAAATATCTATATGCTTGGGGATGACTTTTAGGGATTCTAGAGCTTTCAAAGAAATAATTACAAGATTTTCAGTACAAGAAAGATGAGCTTTGAAAGTAATCAGAAATACAAGTGGTCAGACTAGAGTCAAGTGTGTGAAAAAAAATTGTCCCTTCACATTGTATGCTTCATTTGATAATGCTACAAAGTGTTATCAAGTGAAGACTTTTAAGCCAATGCATACTTGTCCAGTTGCCTACAATAATAGAAGAGTTACAGCCAAATGGTTAGCTGTAAATTACTTGCAAAAGTACAAGTGCATACATGCTATGAAGTTGCAAGATTTATAAACATTGGTGGAAGAGGATTTAAAGGTTAACATGTCATTCAAACAACTTAGAAGAGCCAAGTTAATGACAATAGCAAGAATAGAAGGTGATTTAAAAACAGAATATGGATTGTTATGGGACCATTTGGCAGAGATTGAAAGGGAAAATCCGAGAACCACTACAACCATGAATGTTCAGAGGCCAATTCCTACAGAGCTGCCTGTATTTCAGAGAATGTATATATCATTTCAGTGCTTGAAAGATGGATTTTTAGGTGGTTGTAGAAGGATACTCAGTCTAGATGGTTGTTTTCTGAAGGGGGCAATTAAAGGTGAGCTACTTACAGCAGTAGGCCGAGACGGGAACAACCAGATGTTCCCCGTAGCTTGGGCGGTGGTGACGAGAGAGAACAAAGCAAATTGGAATTGGTTTATTGAACTATTGGCAAAGGATTTAGGCATGAAAGATGGTTCTGGATGGTCTATTATTACTGACCAGCAGAAGGTAAGTGATAACATTTAACTTCTATAAAATTAATGCATGAATTATTTGAGTTAAGTATGTTGTGTTATATGTAAAAAATTTATTAATATGCCTTTTTTTTTATAATGTAGGGTCTGCTTGATGCTGTTGGCACACAACTGCCACATGTAGAGCATAGATGCTTTGTTAGGCATTTGTATGCCAACTGGAGGAAGAAACACAAAAATAAAGGGCTGTAGAAGCAATTTTGGATTTGTGCCAAATCAAAAAACATGCTTGATTTTGAAGCAAATATGGCAGAGATGAAAAAACTAACATCCAAAGGGTTTGAAGACATGCTAGTGACTCATCCTAGGCACTGGTGCAGGGCCTATTTCAATACACAGGTGAAGTGCGATATCGTTGACAATAACTTAATTGAAGCTTTTAATGGTACCATAGTTGCTTCAAGGGAGAAAAGTATTTATTCTATGTTAGAGGATATTAGAAAGATGGTTATGAATAGATTGAGAGATAATAAGGGTCGTTGTGAGAAATGGTTGTGCGATTTTGGGCCTAGAAATAGGAAAAAATTGTATGATAATTGCACTGAAAGCTCAAATTGTCAAATGCTTTGGAATGGGGACAGTGGATTTGAGGTAGGATACAAGGGAGATACATATGTTGTGGATCTAAAAAAGCTGACTTGTCCTTGTCGAGCATGGGATTTGACAGGAATTCCCCGTCACCATGCAATTTGTGCAATTCATCATGTGGACAAGAATCCTGAAGACTTTGTCCATGGTTGGTATCGAAAGGACAAATACAAAGTTGCATATGAACATATGATGCAGTTTATTAATAGCAAAAGATTTTTGAAAAAAATTTCAGCTGATCCACTACAGCCACCACCTGACAAAAGAATGCCCGGAAGACCTGCCAAGGTTAGAAGACGAGAAGAACATGAGTTGAGAAATGGAACTAAAATGTCTAGACATGGTAGGTTGATGACATGTCAAGTCTGTTATCAAACAGGCCATAA
>CATIWK010386539.1:0-12449 GCA_949634005.1 Mallotus japonicus
TTAAAATTAAAAAAAAAAATCTGATAGTTTGAGTTCATTGCCCAACCTCATCTCTTCAATCTCTAAATATATGACTATTAATGTATACACTTAAATATATAAAATTAAAACAAAAAAATAGGGATAATAACTCTATAAGTCCTAAAAGTTATATTGATTTTTTAATTAAATCTTGTAAGTTTTAATTGTTTCAGTTGAATTCATTAACTTTTTATAAATTGCATCGTTAGTCCTAAGTGGTTAAAATTTGATAGACTTGACTGATGTGTCAGTTACTCCTCAAATCGCCTTCAAATTGACTAATGACATGTCTGTCATGCTAAAAGAGCTTCAAAACACATAATGCCACCTTGTAAAAATACGACATGTCATATTTCCACTATCACTTAGGGTTTCATTTTGCAATTCTAAAATCTCTAACTTTAAACATTGATAAAAGATACATCAGTGCAAAAGCTTCAAAAATACACATGCAAGTAGATTTTGTTTAGGTCACATGGGTGAGCTAGAAGAAGAACGAAGTGAAGTGGATGTGTCATCAAAGCCACCTTATAGCGAAACTCATTTTTAGATGAAAGAACTTGGTGAAGCATACAAAGAAATTATTATTTGGTCACAACCTCACAGGCTACAAAATATATTACCAGGAACAAATAGCAGTTTCAGCTGTCCACAAAAATTAAATAATATTTCCTCTTCATCCAATCCAATCCTTGTCATTATGGTCAGATTGGTTGCTCAAGCCTGTGCACTGATGAATTTATGAATTGCACAGCAATTATGGAAAAAAAGAGCATAAACTCGAATTCTACGAGGTTAATAATACAATGATTAGAGAGACAGTGCAGTGGTGATACCAAAGGGCAGTAATCTAAATTGCCAGACACTTCCATCTCGAGTGTGTGGCAAATCAGCAATTGCAATAGTATGCTCTCTGCCGAAAATAAACCAAGACAAAACAGTTACTTATCTGAACTGGTGGGATCACAATTCCTTTCAATCAAAAGCATGTGGAAGTTGTTTGCTGCTTCAGTTAATCCAGTGCCTGACAAAAGCATTCAAAAGCCTACTACATGCGAACATGTCAAAGTCTGTGGTAGTAGATTGTTTCCACTGATCAAGAACCTCACCTGCTTCTTTCAAATGTCCAAGAATCATATATGAAGAAAGAACGCAAATGAAGTTTCTGTTTGTCATTCTTTGCTTAGTCATTCTCAAGGATTTCCATATTTGATCAACCTTATCTTTGTTTCCTAAACCAGCATAAAGGATAGGGGAAAGGTCCAATTTGCACCTTAGGGTTGTGCCCTAAGAGCAAATTGGACCCTCTGTAAAATTTTGTCTCAATGTGGAACTCCACGTTTGAAAATTGGAGTATATTGGAACTTTACTGATTGCAATCAAATCCTATAACTTTTTTTTTGTACAATTAAGTCCTATAATATAATAAAAACCTAATTTTAACGGATACTAACAAATTAAATTGATAATTTTTTTTAGAAATATATATATAACCTAATTATTAAATTTTAAAAGTTTTCAACCTATAAATTTTTTTTTTACATTTTTCTTAAATTTTTAAAAATTTTAAAATCAAGTGATATAAATTTTTAAAAAATGACCAAATTTATTCGTTAACATAAATAATGAATTGATAATTGACCTAAAATTTAATTTTAATAGTTGAATAAAAAAATTTTAATTTATCAATTATTGTGTAGGTTTAAAAATTATTGTGTAAATTTAAAAATTTAAACTAATGAATAAAATTTTAAAATTAACCTAATTTTAACGGATACTAACAAATTAAATTAATAATTTTTTTAGAAATATATATATATATATATATAATCTAATTATTAAATTTTAAAAAACTTTCAACCTATAAAATAATTTTTTTATATTTTTCTTAAATTTTTAAAAATTATAAAATTAAGCACGGTGTGTGCTCGAACCTATGTTTCATAACTTTGATGCTAACAATCATTGGCCCGTAGAGAAAGGAGTTGCCTACCCTGTTTTAATAAATTTGCAATCACTTTTGGATGAAGCAGGTTATAGTGGAACTTTGAAGCACTTTCCAAGCATAATGGTTCTACTGATATTTGATTTTTTTTTTTAAAAAAAATTTATTTTAACACTAGGAGAAAACTCGCATTTGCTGTTGTCTAACCTGGTCAAAATTTTTAAATTTTATTCATTAGTTTAAATTTTTAAATTTACACAATAATTTTTAAACCTATACAATAATTAATAAATAAATTTTTTTTATTCAACTATTAAAATTAAATTTTAGGTCAATTATCAATTCACTATTTATGTTAACGAATAAATTTGGTCATTTTTTTGAATTTTATATCACTTGATTTTAAAATTTTTAAAAATTTAAGAATTTTTTTTAATAATTTAAGAAAAATGTAAAAAAATTATTTTATAGGTTGAAAAAAATTTAAAATTTAATTATTAGGTTATATATATATATTTCTAAAAAAATTATCAATTTAATTTGTTAGTATATGTTAAAATTAGCTTTTTATTATTTTATAGGACTTAATTGTACTAAAAAGAGTTATAGGATTTGATTGTAATTGAAGGTTCATTATAATTTTAATATATTGTTTGTCAAATTCATTTGTTTAATTTTTATATCTAATGAATCTACATATTTTATCTTATGAACCTACTTTATTTAAATAATTAACCTACAATATTTAATTAAAATAAAAATACAAGTAAAATTCTATTTATTATAATTAAAAAATAAATAATTAAATAATCATTAAATAAAAATTTTATTTTGACTAAAATAATGAATAAAAAAATTAAATTCAACCATTGTAATTAATAAAATAAAAAGAAAAAAATAATTTTTTGATAAATAAAAAATACTTTTTAATTTTTTAACGAGATTAAAAGTGAACTTGCAGGTAAAGGACAATGAACCTACAGGTGAAGGTCAATGAACATGCAATTAAAGGTCAATGAACATGCATGTTCAATGATCTTCACAACTAGCAGATTCAATGATCTTTACCTGCATGTTCCTTGACTTTTTGAATATGCAGGTGAAGGTTAATGAAAATGCATTATTTAAATAATGACCCTACTTATTTTATCTTATAAACATAAATTATTTGAATAATGAACCTGCGTTATTTAACTAAAAATAAAAATACAAGTAAAACTCTATTTATTTTAATTAAAAAATTAAAAAGAAAGTTATCATGTTTCTATATCTTCATTTTTTTTTTTTTTGAACAACTTTCTATATCTTCATTTGCTTGTTTTAAAACTGTGCAATAGTTTTTTCTACCCAATCGGATATGCCAACTATCATTGATGCTGAAGCTTTGGCATCTAGCGGTCCAGAAGCATCATCAGAAGCAGAAAATAATGACTTGTTAGTTTCCCTCTCTTACTCATGTTGTGAACGAATCACAAGGAAGAAAGAAGAATGAAGAAATAATTGTCCAGGGAGCACTGGGAAGTAACACACTCCCTTGAAAAATCTGTTAGGTGAGGCCAACAATGAAACCAAATCTAAGTTGACAAATGCTAAAGACAACCCGGTGCCGGTGGTTCAAAAAGATTATACCGGCATAAAGGATATCGGTTCTTCTCCTGCAACTGTGAACTCAATACGTTTAAAAAAAAAAAAAAAAAAAAGAATGTTTTTTAGTTTATACAAGTGTGATGGATCCTTGGTCTATATTGCAATATGAACAGAAGTCTATGATATAACAATTGATTTTTATGGGATGATATTTCTTTATGAATTTTAATTGCAAATCAACGCAATTAAAGAATAACAATAAAATTTTCATAATGGTGAAAATTTATTTTAATACTTCTAATTGGTATTTTTATTTATATTATCTCTTTATTAAAATATATTTTTAATAATGAATAATCTCTTTTTTCTTTTTTAAAAAATGGGATGATAAATGTCATCATCAATTCAAATCCAATTATAATTTTGTAAATAAAAAGAAAATATTTTTACATATAAGTACATGTAAAATGTATTTAAAATTAATTTAAAATTGAATATATATATATATATATATATATATATATATATAGATACACAAGAATAAATTTTCATTTAAATTATAAAAAAATGTTAACATGAATCTAAAATCCTCATTAAATGTATAAAAAATCTTCTTGTATGTCAAAAGTACATGGAAATTTTATTTCGTTTACTCTTATAGTTTTTTCTTTTTTACTTTTAATTAGTTCAATATCGATAATAATTCATTTTGCTTTCCACTTGAAATAAAAACAAACTTTTTATAAGATAGTTGGAGCAAAAATATCTTAAACTTCGAATTGTAACTATTTTTGGGTTATTTGAACATATGGTCACTAAAACTTTATTCGCGATTTTAATTTGGTTATAAAACTTCAATTTATAACTTTTTGGTCACCAAACTTTAATTTTTGTTTCGAACGTAGTTTATGTCTAAGATTTTAAGCCTTAAAGTTATATAATATTATCATTTTAGTCCAAAAGATTATTTCCTTACAAATAAGTCCATATGTTCTAAAAATAATAAATAAAATAAAAATATATATTATTGTTTTCTTCATGCCTTCCATTGTAGAAAGTCTTGGCCATTATTTGTATTTATTTGACTGGTCTAATACTAACAGTTTAAGAGTTTTAAGATAAGAATTATTCGACGCAAAACATGAAGAGATTAGTATTCACCAAGAATATCATAATCAATATACTGTGACTTTGTTGAGTACAATAAATTAAAATATTTGATACGAACTGTATAATAAATTAAAATTTAATAAGTTTTTTTTTGTGTGCGAAACATAGTATTTTTAGAAATTTTTTTGAACACGGAGAAAGAATGTAAGAATTAAATAGACTATTGTAACTAGAATATTTAACATTTATCACCATATTTTATAAAAAATTAATATTTATAATTTGTTATAAGTTTAGTTTATAATTTGAATTTTAAATGACTGTTTATTAATAAAAAAAATTATTGTACAGTTTATATTAAAAATTTTAAAAAAAATGTTCAATTGTTGTAATCCTGATGGATAATTGTTGTATTAAAAAACTTATTAAATTTTAATTTATTGTATAGTTCATATCAAATATTTTAATTTATTGTACTCAACAAAATCACAGTATATTGATTATGATATTCTTGGTGAATATTAACCTCTTTCTGTCTGGCGTTGAATAATTCTTGTTTTAAAACTCTCAAACTATTAGTATTAGACCAGTCAAATAAACACAAATAATGGACAAGACTCTCTACAATGGAAGGCAGGGAGAAAACAAAAATATATATTTTTATTTTATTTATTATCTTTAGAATCTATGGACTTATTTGCAAGAAAATAATCTTTTGGACTAAAATGTTAATATTATATAACTTTAAGGCTTAAAATCTTAGACAGAGATTACGTTCGAAACAAAAATCAAAGTTTAGTGACCAAAAAGTCACAAATTAAAGTTTTGTAACCAAATTGAAATCACGAATATAGTTTAGTGACCATTCGAATAATTTACCCAACTATTTTTATTTGACATAGTCATCTAATATATATATTTTTTAATTTAATTTAAAGGCCAATTTATACTAAAAAAAGGAACTTATATCCACACAATTTTAGTAATGTTGTTGACACATTGAGGTGATAAGAAATGAATTTTAATAGCATATAGTTTTTTTTAATGTTAATATTTTGTTTTCTTATTTACTATATATAGATCCAATAAAAATATAATACTCATATATATATATATATACTATAAATTTAACCATTAAATGTCGGATGAATAAAAAATATTTTATCCTTAATTATTTTGATTTTATATCCTTTTCGTTAAAAAAACAAACACTACTCTCCCATGTGCAACTATGAAAATATCCATTCTATAGGCTAAGATTTTTCAATGTTGTATGAAAATATCATATAGAGAGCTTCGTTAAGAAGAAAAAAAAATCCTATAGAGCTCCATCTATTGTGGCCCAAAAAATTGGCTGCTATAGCCTAAGCTTCCACACCCCATCAACATTCTCACCTTTTTACATGGCTATTACAACATCCATAACCTCATCTTCCCCAGCAGTCTTCTCAACCATTCCATCACTAAAGACCCAGCCCCAGTCATCACCACCAATCCATTCTTCTTCTAAGTTTACTTCTGCAAGTTTAGTGATCTCCAATGAAGCTCTTACCATTGCTGCAACAGCAACTGAAGCAGTAGTCTTGGCAAGCGCAGCAGTTCAGGCTGCAAGAGAAGCTGTTGCATTGGTTTATGGGAGTGGAGAGGTTTGGTTTGGTTCAGAGAGTGGGGATAATGATTTAGTGGCGAGGAGGAAGAAGAGAAGGAAACGAAGAAAAGGGTCTGTTGATTGTTTGGATTTGGAGGAGGAGAGGCATGGTCCATGTGAGAGAGTTTCATTTGAGCCTGTTGTGAGTAATGGTTGCTTAAGCACAATAGAGGAGGCAGAGTTTTGCTTATGTCTCAAGGTATGGATTATGCAGTTTGTTGACCTGAATTCTTTGAATTATCACTCAATTTTTTTTCTTCAGTTGATGATTTGACCTGGCCATTCCATATAAGAATTATTGCCAAATCTGATTACATTATCTTACTAGCAAATAACATTCTCTTGCCATGTTGTTAGTAGCTTATGGTGGGTTGCCTGTCCAGTAGATTGTAGTAAAGGCAATCAATTGACAAAATTTCATTACATAGCACAGAATTTGAACTTGCACCTTAGGATGTCTTTGAAGAGAAGTGGGCAGTAAATCACCTTCTCACTGGCTTGGATATGCTCATTTTGATCATTCAGTTTTCTTGTTTTGTGATATGCTTTTATGCAGGGCTTTGATATTAGTTGCTTAGTGGTATAAACTATGAACTTCAAGATTTCAGTTCACTTGGCTAGTTTTACTTCTGTAGTTATAAGCAAATATCAGGAACTCTACTAGTTCATCAATTTGATTAATAAAACCAAATTCTTTATCACAGATATCTAATGCTGAAACTTTTAATCTTTAACAGTCCATCTACTAGCAACTTGTGTTTGCTTAATCCAATTTATTCGTTTGAAAAAGCTGAATTTTTTACTAAATTGGCAGGACCAGGCAAGACTAGAAGCAGCAAGAAGAAGGATTGCTGAAAATCAAGAACATGAACCAACTCTGAAGCAATTAGCCAGGGCCTTAAGAATAAGGAAGAAAAATGTAGATAAGATACTGTATGGAGGAAGGCTATCCCAAGAGAGGATTACTCATAATTATCGAAGACTTGTTGTCTCGCTTGCCAAGCGCTACCGAGGCAAAGGATTAAGCCTTCAGGACCTCATTCAGGTTCTTTCACTGTTCTTTCTTTCCTTCAATGTTCTTGCCAATTCTGTGATAATAAGAAACAAAATTTCAAATTAACAGGAAGGGAGCGTTGGTCTTCTTCGAGGCGCAGAACGATTTGATCCAAGGAGAGGAAACAAGTTGTCAACATATGTTTACTGGTGGATAAAGGAAGCAATCATTACATCCATATCAACCAAGTCTAGAACAGTTAGATTACCGGTAAAAACCACCTTCTAAGTTGAGTGAATTGGTTCATTTTGGAGAAAGATCATTTTGTTTTCATGCTCAGTTTTGTCTTCAATCTAGTGTAGAGAAGCATGATGGGTAAGATGACAAAAATTGCAGAGGCTAAAATTAGCTTGAGCAAAAGATTAGGGAGGTTGCCTTCTTGTGATGAGATTGCTAAAGAGCTCAATGTTAATGTTTCAACTGTGAGGGTTGGTTTTCTGAGTAGCAGATCCCCACTTTCGTTGGACTACGCAGTAAGTGATCAGGGTGGCATGACACTTCAGGTACTCCAATTCTACTGTTCTAGTTTATGAACAATAACTGCTGTAAATATGTGTAAAATTAGTTCTGATATAGCATTATCTTAGGGGTGATGATAGATGTCGCTATATGTGATATCTACCTGTGTCGTTATACGCTAGAAGATAAAAAAAAATTAGTGGTTTTTTAATTTTATTCATACATTTTTTTGGTGACCCATCAAATAAGAGGAAAAATAATTACACGGGCGTAGCCACACTGTAAATGTTGCATATAGCGTCATCTAACATTATTTTTATCTTAGTGATACTGGAATTCAGGGCCTTGACATTAGGCTTGCAGACTCAAGTGGGAGCCCAATTAACCCAGAAAAAAAAAATGTTCAACTACATCAACTAATATTTTATAGTTCACTTCTGTCACAGGAGATCATACCAGGTCCAGAAGAACTGACGCCAGAGAATATGGTGAAGAAACAGCTAATGAAACAAGAGTTGGAGGAGCTTGTTCAGAAACTTAGTGAAAGAGAAGCAAATATATTAAGATCAATATTTGGGATGAATGGACAGACACCTCAGACCTGTGATGAGATAGGAAGATCATTGAAGCTGTCTAGGGAAAGGATTAGACAAATCAATAACATTGCATTGTCAAAATTGAGACATAAAAACATCATAGACAGTTTGAAAATGTACGTATGACAGTACTGAATGCAAGTGGAAGCCTTTCTACATATTTAAAGATGTATTTCAGAAAAAAGACATCAAGCGTTTGTAGTCCAACGGTTAGGATAATTGCCTTCCAAGCAATAGACCCGGGTTCGACTCCCGGCAAACGCATTTTTTGTCCCTGAAATTGGGAGTCGGGGAACATTTTTTTCCCAGCTTTTGTATTCTCTGATTCTCTATGGAATCCAATAATATGATTCTAAGGATTCCAGCTTTTGTAAACAGCTTCCAAGATGGAAGTTGACCAATAGCAACAATTTGATCATAATCTCTATGGAATCCTTAGTATAGATTGTTTATTATTATTTAAACATAAAATTGATTACATTATGTACTATTATAACATTTATACAATCCTTATTCTGATTTGTGCAGATTGTGAAGGAGTAAACATAGTTGCATGACAACAGCTTCCAAGCTGGAAGTTGACCAATAATAATGTCTGACCAAAACTACTGTTAACAATAACAATAGAATAATGATTATTACATTTTTGTCTCTACATAAAATTTATTTCATTATGTACTGCTATAACACGTATAGAATCCTTATTCTGACTTGTGCAGATTGTGGAGGATATACAAAGAAGCAGATGACAAGAAAATACAAATCGAATAGCTTAGTAAGTCCATGCCAGTGGCTATTGTTACCATCTTGCTCCTCTCAAACATCTTCACTAAAAGAATCATAACAATGACATGTCCTACTTTCGTCTTCAGTTCATCTAGTGAGCTGATCTTCATCCATTTTGGCCTCTCCTACACACCCAAAATAAAATGAAATGTTCATACAAATTCCAAGTCAGAATGTTGATGCAGCTTCATATGGTAATATACAGATAGTAAAATCATGGCAAGTTTTGTTGGAGCCCAGAAAAATTTACCTTCAAAGAAAACATTCCAAATAGGGAGGAACCTTCCAGGGCACGGTCGATTTGGGGAGAGACATCAGGAGGCACATTGCTGATGAATAGTCCATATAAGCCCATGCCGAAGATTAACATCACAGTCCCAGCAAGATAAACATCTACCATTAAGCAGAAAATAAAATGTCAAAACACAAGTTCATCTTCAATAGATGGCAAACTGGCTTCAAGCCTGAAAACAATCGCAATGCCTAAGCATTTAAATGTGCATTTTCAATTTTTATCTTTTGCTCTTAATATAGTAAATGAGCAGAAATCATGATATGGAGCAAAGTGGAGCAAATTGACTGTCCTGGGAAAGTTGCATACAACGTGCTTTAGGAATACCATGAATCTCTTCGGTGTTAGCATGCATAATTCATAGAAATGCATCTAGCAACATCAAAGGAGTATTCAGTAAGAAAAGCTCACCGATTGCTTCAACTAAGCGCAAAACCATCTGTCCAGTGTGAATTCCCTTAACACAACTTGTCCAATAAACTTTGTATGCATCAACAATGTAGACACAACCCTACAAAGATCAGAAGTGGCAGTATTGATTAATTCAAGCGCACATATGTTTTTCTTTCAGTCTAGAAATAATTGCACTTAATATGCTCAAGCTAGACCTACACAGTTATTGTGATTAAGACCTATATACGCTCATTCTTCGAAGCACAACTTAGAAGATAAAAACAATGTAAATTCTGCATCAAATTGCAGAAGACACCCTTTACTTATGTATAGAGAAGTTCTATGAGCAATATATTTTACATCGATTGCTCAAATCACAGGTTATGTGATTTAAAGCTATCAACTGGGTTCGATAAAAATCTCTTGGGTCACATATGGTATTTGAAAAAAACTATTTTGTTTGGCTGCATCTAATAAAAAAGTTACTGAGTTAAAATTCCCAATTATCAAAATCAGAAGAAAACCAATTCAGTCCTGCTTTTTATGAAGTACTAACACTCACCATCTTTATTTATCACTGCAAATTCCCAATTCTAAATGGCTATGTGCAAGTAGCTGATGAATCATGTAAAATTAAATAGATATAGCTACTCTTCAGTAATAGAAAAAAAAAAATCGTAGTTGCTAATAAGTGCAGAGCACAAGGAAGTACATTTAAGAAGCACAACAGTGAACCAGCTAAAGAACCTCCAACAGCCAGAAGTGCCAAGAAGCGGAAATCAAAAATTACCTGCTCAAACATTAAACAAGTATCATCATAAAAGCTCAGTGCACAGTTAATAGAGATGAAGACAAATTTTTGATTGTCTATAGTCCAAAATTAACAAAATTTTTCCACCACATATCTTTAACCTATCATCAAATCACCTTCTTCGTTCTTTTTTTTGGCAAATTCTTGAAAGAATTAGAAGCAGATTCAACATGAAGAGAGAATTTATCAGTACCCTTTCGATGTTAGATTCAGTAGAGCGAACAAACTGCACAACTGGGCTGCCGCTGCCGCCGCCACTTGGAGTACCAAGTGCATAGTTGAAGCTAGAATCATGAGATCTAGAAGACTCAACAACAGGCACTGATGGGTTCTTAATAGAAGAATCATGATGTGTAGTACTTGCAGGTGCTGATTCATGTGAAGATGATGATGAACTTAAAGTAGCTAAAGGACATAAAAGCCTCCGGCTAATGGTTATCGGCCGCGGGCGGCCAATTGAGGTAGATGGGATAAAGAGTGGAGAAGCAGTGATTGAAGCAAAGAGAGCCATAACCGCTGCCGCTGCTGCTAAGTTGTTATAGCGAGTGGAGAGCGGAGAGCAGAGAGTGTTGTACTTGAGTTGATGATGATGATGATGATATTTTTCAGAGACATGAAATGAAACGAAACATGAACGTGCAAGAAATCATTTAGGATAAAGCTCCCTGTCGCGACTAGCGACCGGGAGCAGTAAATCACGGGAAATGACCCCCACCAATTGATAGCCCCCCTTATCAGGGGGCAAAAAGGGAAATTAAAATTTTCTTTTGTAAAATATAGGGATTTAATTGATTATTTTATAGGGATCTAGGAGGAAATTTTTCAAACAATGACAGCACTGTACATGTCGCTGTTAGCGACATGTATCGTCATCTATGGATAGACTGTCCCACAAAAAAAAGGATGAGTTTCTACCTCCTTTTTCTTTTGATTTTGTTGGTTTTCTTTTCATTTACTAAACATAAAGGCCAATCATTTATCAATAAAGCATGGTGGAATAAAGTTCGATTTCACCCTTAAACTTTTTGGAAAGGTTCAAATTGTCCTTTTTTGCTCTTTTTCGTTAATATACCTCCTGAATTTTGCAATAAAGGTCAAATTGGCCCTAACAATTTCATTTACACCCTTATTGTCTAACAAGTAAAAAAAAATACCATAATAATTTTGGAAAATTAAAATTTATTTTATTTACTTATATTATTAATTTGTATATTAATACATATAATATCAAAATATTCTAACATTATGTATCAGAATTTTTGAAGTATTATAATATTTGCATTGGCATATTAATTTACATATAAATAACATTATTTCAAATCTTAAAAATTATTTATATGTTAAAAATTATTAAAATTTTTTAAAATAATATATTATAGTTAATTATTTTAGAAGAATTTTTAGCATATTAATATAATATATTATTATTTTTAATTTAATACATAAATTTAAATTATATAAATTTTATATATTTTAATATATATAGTTAATTATCATGATAATATTTTTCTACAATAATTATTTGTTCTTAATAAATGAAATAAATTTTAATATTTCAAAAATTATTAAAAGTTATTGGTGACTAAGTAAATTTCTTTAATAATATAATATACCATAAATAAATTAAGGGTTTAAATATAATTTTAGAAAATAAATTTTTAAATTTTTTACTAAATATTTTTATGAAAGTATGAACTAATTTGTTAACTAACTAAACTATCAGGGAGCTTTTTGTAATTTTTATTAT
>CATIWK010386571.1:0-15204 GCA_949634005.1 Mallotus japonicus
GTCTTCTAGCCTAGTTTTTTATTTTTGTTTGTTGGGTCCCTAGTCGTCCTCCTTCCTTTCGAACAAGTTTCTTTTGGACCTCGGAGTGTCAAATTTGGCTCCTTGGTCCTCTAGGGTCTTGTTTGTGTTTTCTTTGAGGGCTCTATTCTCTTCATCTTCTTCTGGCCGCCTCTTCCTTTTGTGAGGTATTCTTCTCTTTCTTTTCTCCACTCCTCTCGAAGTTCTCTAATCGCGAAGGCTATTTTCTGTAAGGAGGAGAAAATGGCAATAGTGTCTACTGGTTGTTGTGGTGTAACCTATGTTTCTTGGGCTATTGTTTCATTAAGTAATGGGAGAAGGTTGGATGGGGTAGGTTGCTTCTCATTTCTTATGATTGAGGTGGTGGACAAGGGGGTTATGAGGCTAGGATCTCTATTGTCTCCATGTTCCGTGCCTTCTGCCATGCCACGCTCACCACACCACTGATGATAAGTCATCGAAAACCATCTATTGTCTCCTGCAAGGCTAAGAAGAGAGGCATAAGGTGGTCGCCAGTGGTAATCGCCGGTAGTGCCACTCCGAGCTCAAGTTAGTTGGAGATTTAGAGTAGAGAATAAAGTGAAGGGGGTTTATGTGTTTAGGCTGACTTACCTCTGTTTACTTTTTCTCCACTATTTATATGAATGCAGGAGGTTAGGGGACAAGCTTTACCTGGGAGACCGTTCCTCAGGTGAGCCGTTCTGTAGACCGGCAGGGCATTTTTTCTATTGTTCATGGCATCATCCATAGCACACCTTCTAAGCCATTTAATGCTTCTGAGGGCCTTCTCGATGGCTATCTAGTGTTCCCGCCTAATGGGAGATCAGGTTATTCTAGTCAGCCGGGTGAGGACCAGGTTGGTCTTCTATTCCAGATTTCTGTGCGGTCTTGTAGTCACGTGGTTGACCGATTGCAGTGGTCCGTCGATTCATGTGGTCTGTCCTATCGTCATATCCCAACAATCATCATAAATAATTTAAAAAGAAGAAAATAAAATAATTGATTTTGAGATTTTGGTTGAATTTCAACATTATGAATAAACACACAAAATATCGCACTAAATATTAAACAAATATTCACAAAATATAATAAAGAAAATTTGGGATGCAATAAAAGGACATGAAATAATAGTTAAACTTGAATAAAGGAAAGGAGATAAATCAATATAAAATGAAATAAAAGGACAATTAAGGTAATATCAAGATAAATTAAGAACAAAAAACAATTATGAGAAGGATTCTTGAAATAAAAAGAGAATTATGGAAATTGAAATAAAAATAGAATTAGTAATCATAATTAAAATATAAGCATATATTAAGAGAAAGACGTAAAAGAAATAATAAATATTAGATATGTAGTAAAAATGTCAAATTATTAAAATAAAAAGAAATTAGGAAAGAAGATGATAATAGAAAGTTAAATAAATATTAATTTTATGAAGAAAAGAAAATAAGAAAAATTGAGAATATATTAAAATAAGAAATAAATTATAAATAGCGAATATAAATAATTAATAAAGAGATTGAATAAATAAAAAATGGCATTGTAGAGACATATATATAAAAGTAAAGAAACAAATATATGACTTAAAATAAATGAAATTAAAATAGAAATTGAGGTGTGGAAAACAATTAAGCTAGAAACATTAAACAAATAACAATTAATATAAAGAAAGAAAGAAATATAGTAGAGATGCATATAATAAAAAAGTAATAGAGAAAAATAAATATATAACAAATGAAATAAATAGAGTAAAAATAAGAATAAAGTAATAAAATTAAGATGAGATATAGAATCAAGGCATGAAATTGTAAATTAAACATAAAAATATAAAGAAAATGGGATGAAAGAAAGTAAGATGGTAGAGATAGCAGTTAATGAGATATAAAAAGAAAAATAAGCAAATAAATGATTAATATAGCATAAAATAAATATAAAATTAGATTGAGAGTAGAGACAATAATGAAAAAATATAAAGTAAATAATGATATAAAAGACAAATTAAAGAAGTTGAAATAAAATGAACATCAATATGTAAATTAAACGTAGAAATGTAGAGAATGAGAGATTGAGTGTATAGATTGAGATTAGGAGCTTGATAATAACATGAGCAATATATAATATTTGGACAATAAATAAAATGCTTAAAAAGTAAATTGGAATAAAAATAAATGTTAGAAGTTAGTAGAGCTAGTAATGTTAGTAGAGTTAGTAATTGAGAGATTGAGAGCTTTGAGATTGAGTAGTAAGAGATATGTATATGTAAAATGCATGATTCACACAAGCATTAAATAAGTCCAGGATGCATGCAAAGGACGATAAATGATGCAAGCCGAGGTGCATATAATATGATGCAATTCCAACATTCATACAAAAATGGTAGTGATGTATTTTGGGGTTCATGCAAAATGCATCTAAGAGATCCAAAAATGATTCACACACATGGTAGTGATATGCAAAAGGCAAATGATATGCATCAAGAATATGAGAATGCATGAAATGCAAAAATGCAAGAAACAAGGAAATTGGTTAGTAATAATAATCAATAAGAGAAGAAAAGTTGTTTAGAGAAAATAAACAAATGGTAAAACAAAGGAAAATTGATTAAAAGTAAAAAAGCAGTATAAAAATGATGAATAATCCCTTTGAATACTTCAATTTAACCAATAATGATCAATTAATGCTTCTAGGTAGACAAAATAAGCATAAAACAACAAATATGCAAAATACACACATTATAGACTTAAGACACTTAATGTTCATAAATTTAACTCTAAAACTATCACCCAAACAAGGAAATATTGATTAAAATGTAATGAAGAGTACATAAATTACATTTAGATCTTTAGAAGTACCAACTTAACCAACAATGGCCAATTAGTACTTCTAGGACCACAAAATGCACAAATAGAAACATATATGATCATAATACACACATAACTTTCTATAATAACAAATAAGGCTCAAGAACTGTCAGATAATATTGATCATCAAAGACTAAAACAAAAGCACACACATAAGGATGGTATAAAAAATGAAAGACTTAAAAAAAGTGAGCATATAACACACAACATATGACTTCAATACATAAATGCACATCATTTGGACATTAAATTAGCACAGAACCATATCACAAACTCAAAATCACAATCAAGAATGCACAATAAACAACTTGATGTTGATCATCAACCAAAATCTCAATCAAAATCAAAAGAAAGAGTATTTAAAGCTTTAAACAATTATATTTCAAAAATAATTTTAAAAATGAAAACCAATAAGGAATATATTAATTTAATCATCCTAGGTCATTAGAGATTCATTTTGATGATGTTTAATTATCATTAGAAGCATTAGAGTCACTAACTGAACAGCCAATTTTGCCCCTTCAATAGCTGGTCTGGAAGGGGTTAATAACAGGTTTTCAAGGCCAATAGTCAGTTTTGCAAGATGAATATCCAATCGACTATTCATCAAGCAATTTCAGCTATTTTCCTCTGAAGACAAGTGAGAACTTGACTTTTTTGCTAAAACGTTTAAAAATCAAAGCCCCAAACCTAAGAAATTAGACCCAAGATGAAAAGAAATGAATTTTAGAAAGTGTTTAGCCTCCGAGTATGAGATTAAAATTACCAAAAACAAAGATTTGATTGACAAAATAAAGATTAAAAGCTTAAAGGGTCAAGTGTGCACTTTGGTAGTTTAAGGGTTGATTTGAGGTTTGATTTGTGTTTGTTTTTTGTTTGATTTTTTGATGGGGATTTTGAAAGGATTAAAGAGTATTTAGTGATGTGTTTGGGATAAAATATAGTGGGGTTTGGTGAGAAAAATAGGCTAGATGAGGAGAGAAGAGAAGAGAAGCTATTTTGACATTATTTTGGCTATTTTTCTCTATTTTCACTCTGTGGGATGCACCCCGAGTCCCTCAGAAGGGAGGGTCGATGATTCGTGAGATTTAGAACGGGGCACAGGATCAATGTGATATCGGGGCACATAGGCTAATGGCGACCATCTACCTATTATTATTATTTGTGGGAGGGTCTGCCTGAATATACTTTGTAGATTGAAGTCGCCACCCAATTTGGATTGAGAGAAAGTGAATTAAGAATACACTTCCTTAACTACAGAATCCGGGTTCGAGGGATAGGAGTTACTTATCCTGTTTCTTATCATACACATTGCTTATTTATTCACTACATCACCCTAATTTCGGTTTTAATGATGCATTTTACCATACTTGATCATTAGTTAGTTTAAATTGAGAATTGAGACGCAGGATAATTAGATTGACGAGCAGTCATCATTAGATTAATAAGTAAATAAGCATTCATCAACCAAATAGGCAGTTATGTCAGCAAGTAAGCACATAGCACATAGCACACAAGCATGCAAGAAGTGTTAAACGAAAATAAACACACAAAGCAAAACAAAAAAGAAAAGGGGAAAGGGATTAAGCATTACAACCCACAAAAAAGCCTATTCTAATAAATACATCCAACATAGAAAAAAAGAGGAAATCGGGATTAAGGATCACATTGCCTTGGAAATACCTATTCTTTTAATTACATTAAAATAGAAAAGAAAATTCCTATTCTAATAAACCTACAAGGCAAGACAATGGTTATCTTTCACACACATCACATTTAAGACAGTTTTCATATATTTCATTCACCCATAATTGAAATAATAGATAATAACAAAAGTAATTAAGCAAACAAAACAAACAAGGATGCTAATGAAAATGCATGATGCAAGATTTTGTAATTTATGTATTTTTGGTGCAAAGTTGTCATTTTTATTATAAAAATAGGATTTTGTGGCAAGGAAAACATTAAGGAATTAAAATGGGAAAATAAAAATAATAAAATTAATGGAATAAAATAACAAAAGAAATAAAAATAATGAAAGTGCGAATAAAATAATAGAAATGATAAAGATACTATTCTTACAATAAAAATATTAACTTTAGGATAAAAATAGTAAATCTATCAAAGGAAACAATAGAAATGGCAATAATAATAAACATGCAATAAAAATAATAACAATGCAAATGGAATAATAAAAGGGATGACAAAAATATTATTTTTACCATAAAGATTAGGACTTTATGATAATAATGATAAATTTATCAAAAAAGAAAATGAAAATAATAAAAATGCAATTAATACAATTAAAACAATAAAATGCATAATTAAAATAATGAAGGTGATAAAAATGTCACCTTTACCATAAAACATATCAACTTTATGATAAAAATGACAATTTTACCAAAAAAAGACATAAAGACAACAAAAACAATAAAAATCTAGAAATATTGACAAAAATAAATGAAAATACAGAAATAAAATAATAAACATGATAAAGGGGTCATTTTTACCATAAAAATGTGAACTTTATGATAAAAACGCCAAATTTACCATAAAAAAGCATAAAAATAATAAAAATAGGAAAAATACAACAAAAATAGTAAAAATACAAAAATATTAATTAAAAATAAATAAAAATACATAAATGAAAAAATTAAAATGATAAAGGTGACATTTTTACCATAAAAATGTGAACTTTATGATAGAAATGCCAAATTTACCATAAAAAGCATGAAAGCAATAAAAAAAAGGAAAAAATACAATAAAAATAAATAAAAATACTGAAATGAATAAATTAAAATGATAAAGATGACATTTTTACCATAAAAATGTGAACTTTATGATAAAAATGCCAAATTTACCATAAAAAGCATGAAAATAACAAAAATAGCAAAAATGCAATAAAAATGATAAAATGTAGAAATATTTAATAAAAACATATAAAGATGGCAGAAATAAATAAATAAAAATGATAATGGTGACACTTTTACCATAAAAACGTAAACTTTATGATAAAAATACCAAATTTATTATAAAAAGCATAAAAATAATAAAAATAGCAAAAAAGCAATAAAAATGATAAAAATACGAAATAATTCAAAAATAATAATGGAAATAAATAAAAAATACATAAATGAAAATGATGAATTAAGATAGTGTAAAAACAATAATAAAAATGCTAACTTTACACCAAAATACCCATTTTTTATATAAAGGGGAAAATGATGCAAAAATGGTAAAATATACAAGAAATGAATGCAAACACTCTCGGATACACCCGAACTACCCCCTTCTCCAACATATCTTATAACAAAACTTCAAAATCACCACAAAAATCACAACTTTACCAAAATAATAAATATTCAAGATAAAATAAATAAAATGATAAAAAATGATAAAAATGAAAGAAATGAGATGAAGAAGAAGAGAAAAATATTATTTTTAATTAAAAATGATTGGGAGATTCTCAGAGGGACTGGGTAGTTACCCTTGTAGCGTGCTTTAACTTAGTTGGGGCTCGGTTTGGATTTATGGGTCTAAATCTTTAAAAAAAAAAAGTGATTTTGGTTTTGAGTGTTTAGGGAAAAATGGGTCTCCAAATTCCTTAGGAGAGAGAGAGAGAAAAAAACATCGAAAGTAGTATGGAATTCTCTCTCTATGAGATGATTTTTTGAAAAATGAGCCAATCCCCCCAAAAAAAGGTAATTTTTCGGATTTTTATACTTCCAGGCCCTTGACCCACGCTCTTAGGTCATTGGTCCCAAGCTTTTGGGTCCATGACCCATGAGCCTGGGCTTCGACCCACACATGGGCCTCGTGGTCAAATGACGCACGAGTGTGGGTGGTGACCCACACTTATGGGTTACCAACCCACACTCGTGGGTTGACACCTCTAAATGGGTCTATCCCACTCCTTTAGTCCTTTTTCAAGCACAAAACGGCCTTTTGGTGCCTATATGGTCATTTTTTATTTCTTTTAGGTTTCTACTTAGTCTGAGCACACTCGAGAAGACTCCTGAAGGAGCTTTCACATGTCTGACTGACAGGAATCCTTCATTATTAGATTTTTGAGGGACTATCAAAATTGAGTATCAACAGTTGCCCACTGCTTCATATACATTGATCAAATCGACGCTTGTCGATGCATGGGAAGAAAACTTTGAAAACAAATGAGATGAGAACTTTTAGGGTAGCACCCCACTCCACACACGTCAATCAAATTGGTGTTTGTCGATGCGTGAGAGCAAGTTTTGAAAATAGATGAGATGAAACCTTTTGGGGTATCTCCCTACTCCACACATGTGGATTAAGCCGGCGCTTGTCGATGCATGAGAGCAAATTTGTAAAATGCATGTGATGAAAACTTTTGGGGTAGTCCCCTACTCCACACACGTCGATCAAGCCGATGCTTGTCGATGCATAAGAGCAAATTTTAAAAATAAATGTGATGAAAACTTTTAGGGTAGCCTCCTGCTCCACACACATCGATCAAACTGACGCTTGTCGATGCATGAGAGCAAAAAATCGATGAAAACTTTTTAGGGTGCTGTGTAACCTTTACTAAGCTACAAGCAAAGGGTGCTATGTAACCTTTATCAAGCTACAAGTGAAGGGTACTGTGTAACCTTTACCATGCTATAAGCGAAGATGGTGAGTATGGCCCTGGCGGGCCTCAAGTATCTGGTTTCAAGGAAAGCTAAGTGTGTGTAAAATCTTTTGTGAGAGTTGCCACTCATGTTTGTGCTACCAACATACGAGGAGCGAAGTGCTAAAACTTTTATGAGAATAGCCACTCGTACTAGCGCACGAGGTGCTAAAAAACTTTTTGTGAGAGCTGTTGTGTGATTGTGATGTTTATAAAATCATGATGTTGTGATGCTATTGGTTTTTAAAACTATGATGTTTGTGAGTTTGTTTATGCTTTCATTTATTTACCTTTGCTGGTGAGAAGTGTGTATCAGGAGCTTTGAGTCAATCCAGCTATGGCTATCTCACCTTAATATGGTCTTCACCATTTCTCCAAGATTTGACCAGCATCCCTTTACCAAGGACATTTCTGGTTACCGATTGGGCTCAAACATCCTATATGATTAGAAGAGAATTCACCAAATGAGGTAGTTGAGAATCGTGAACACACAAGGCAACTCTTGATATCGGGACATTCCCTTTAGAAGTAAATGCTGTTAGTATAGATGTGCCCTAGTGCCATTCTTGTTATCTAAAAATGACATTGTACTTTTATCCCTATGGCAATTAAATATTCATTTAAATAAATTTTTTATTTATTGAGTATTTACCCTTTAGCATTATGTTAAATAAATTTATTATCAAGAGTTGATAATATGAGCTACAAATTTATTTAGTACATATACTATAAAATATTCATAGTTAAAAATTAATATTTGGGTAATATTAATTAGACTATCACCTCTGTCTATTTTTCTTGATTAGTATGTGATACCGATAGTGAGAGGTAGTGAGTCTTATGCTACTTGATATGAGATATCAGAATAGACATGTGGATACTCATGTGATGGGTGGATCGAACAGTGACGTTAGATTTATGATCGCAAGGATATTCACTTATAATCAATGATCACAATCTAGGTCATAATTGTGCATATAGTCCTTTGATCTGAGGTGACACGGTCATCCACATTTGAGTGGTTAGGGTTTGTTACCGCTTACATACTTATGTTAATCATACATGGGTATATGGCATGTGATGGCTCTACTCAATTAAATATAGGGATGAGTGTTCGACCAAGATAGGATTCATTGCCTGGAGTGAACCGGGATAAGATCCCATATTTAAGTTTCTTCTTGATGAATAAGTTCTTGGCTATGAAAAACATAACACAGTTTGAAAGAGTTTTAGTTCTAGAAAAGTGTTTATAGTATTTGTTATGTTTTGTCAAGAATTAGAACTTGAGATGAGGTCATATGATACAACTATTAGAGTTTGACTAAACCATGACTCTATGCTATAGGGATCTTCTAATGAAGGGATTTTAGTGCACGGTAATTATGACCAAAGGGTTCGTGTGAATCAATATATGCATTCATTTCTAATTGGGTAGTTGTGATATCAATCCTAGGGGTCACTCACAACTTATAAGAATAATGTGTATAATTGGGATTTTCATATTTAGATTTGAAAGAAGTTTCAAATAATATCAAGTGTTGATATTATTTTCTCATTGCTAATTAGACATGAACTTAGTAAGTCACACCTAAAAGAGTTTTACCAAATCACCATCAATATTAATCTAATTATTCATTAAACTGTTTAATCAATTAATTAAGATTAATGGAATTAGATTTATGCTTTGAGAAATGATTCTAGCATATCATGAAATCTAATTCAAGTAAGGGTTTAATTATTCATTTATACTTAATTAATATAAGATATTAATTATATATATATATATATATAATGTTCTTTCTATTTAGACTTGGATTAATGGCCCAAAAGAATTTTGGACCAAAGATTGATCTAAAATATTAAGAAAGCCCATGAACCTAATCTAGGCCCATTTATTTGATGGATTGCGCTTGGGCCAAGTCTTGGCCCAATTACCAAGCCCAAGTCCATAAAAATGATGTAGACAAATTATGCATATTAGGCACATTAAATCTTTAATGCATAAATATTTGACTTTGTCAAATAAATATTAGGTTACATGTATTTATGACATTGATAAATGTGATAGGATGAATGTAGACATTATACATGAGATGCATTTTCTACAAACTTCTTTGTACACCAATGAGTTACTTATACAAATTGTATACTTACTATATCAAGTTGCATGCTTGTGATATCATGGAGGATGTCATGATGTGTTCTTGTGATGTCATGGATGATGTTATAAGGTGCTTGCTTTCTCTACATATATAACCTAAGAAATTTTCTATGAATGGTTAGACATACCAAAAATAGAAACAACAATTACATAACATAAACCATAAGTATACTTACAAAGGATTAAGTTAGTGCAAGACTTGTGAGGGTCAATTGAGAGGCACTTGCAATTAATCAAATCAAAGCAAGAAAGTGATTTGGTGGAGTCTTGGTGTTTTAAGCTAGAGGCCTTTCATTTGCAAGGCTAGCACATTTGATTCAAGTGTTGAACCTCAAGCACATAAAGCTTATAGATCCTAACTATTGTGGTCTTCATCAAACTAGGAGTTTGTAAGTTTTCTTAAACTTAGAGTTTCCTAGGTTGATAATTATATATGTTGCTTTGTAATTTAGTTATGTGTAACATGCAAAATGGGTCCTTGGGAATGAAATTCTTCATGTTATGAAGGGTTATGTAAGTAAAATTTTTAAAATTTTATCGTACTTAGACTTGTGCTCACCACATATGTTTCTAATGTCAAAGTTACATAACTGATTCCATCAGGATCCTCTATCGCATTCCTGTATCTAGTATCCTGAAAATGGATGTTTATAGTTGTCCCCCTTTATCACAATTTATGCAACAAAAAATAGAAAAGCTTTATAAACACTAAAATTTGGAATAGAGTTTAGGGATAGTTACCTTTGTGCACTTGTCAAATCCCTTCGTTGTTCATTAACTTGGAATAGTGATCAGATCCCTTCTTTGTTCACTGGCCCTAATTGATTTATTATATCCCTTCTTTGTTCACTGATTTTGATCAGATCCCTTCTTTGTTCACTGACCCTGATTGATTTTATCATATCCCTTCTTTGTTCATTGATTTTGATCAGATCACTTCTTTATTCACTAATATTGATTGATTTTATCAAATCTCTTCTTTTTTTCACTGACCTTGATTGATTTTATCAAATCCCTTCTTTGTTCATTGATTTTTATCAGATCTCTTCTTTGCTCACTGATTTTAATCAATCCCTTCTTTTTTCACTGACCCTGATTGATTTTATCAGTTCCCTTCTTTGTTTACTGATTTTGATCAGATCCCTTCTTTGTTCACTAACCCTGATGGTGCTGGTGCTGATTCCATATGTTGGGTGTATCTTCTTGCAATTCTTTGATTATTTGTCAAGGTGTTTATCACACGAGGTGATATTCTGATGAGCAATTGGCATTTGCTATCTTGCCCACTTTTATTTTCGTGTTAGTTCTTTTCTCCTTCCTCATTCTCTTTTATTTTCCCCTTTTGATTGTGATGATGATGTCTCTGATCACATGGGTTGTGATACTCTGCCATTGAGGTCGTGGCCTAGGGTTGAGTTTGTCTTTCTATCATTCCTATTGATGCTATGACAAAGGGCCTCGTTCCTCTTCCTGACATCCCCCTACAAAAAAGATTTAGGAGTTAGAGGTCTTATTTCATGATCAGAGGAGTATTAGAGTGCATCAAGTTTTGAGTGCATTCTTCCTTTTTTTAGGGCTAATGCTACAAGGCTCGAGACGCTAAAAGTTCTACTTCCTAGATATGGATGAAAGATGTGGTCTTTAAGCGAGCGTGTGTATTGCTGGTATGTTAGACCTTCTCATCTCTGCATTCCATACCCTATACCCACCTTGATGTTCTAGAGTCTACTCTGACTGGTGAGGAATTGAGAGAGGCTCTCTAGGGATTCGATGCTTTATCTTTGCTTAAGCGTTCTCATAGCTATTAGAGGTACATTCAGGAGCATCTCTTGTAACAGATTCCTATTACTCTTTCTTTTGTTACTCTTCATATTATTGACTATTTTTTCTTTTACTGTTTGTAGAGTAGGTTCTCCTCTTCCTAAAAGTCCAGGTGATATTCCAGATGATGCTCTAGATGAGGCTGTGGAGATGGATGTTGAGTCTGAGGAGCCTGAGCCTCCTATCCATCCCGCTGAGGTTGCTCGGGATGAGGCTTCTACAAGTACCACTGTTGATGATATTTCCTTACTAGATCGACCTATGATTTACTAGGCTCCCATATTTTAGAGTCCCATTGAGCATCAAGTTCACCTTAATAATGGTGCCCCTCCTTTCTTTGCTCCTTTGAATGCTTCACATGTGAGTATTGTCAACAATTTACCTACATGAAATACAACACTAATTGCTAATGTTAGTAAAATTTACACTTTAGGCCCCTCGGACACAAGCAGAGTGCCTGTATGGCCTCACCTCATCTCAGAGACTATTTACTGTACAGGTTACAAACAGCTGGCGAGTAAATATTTTACAACAAGTATACATAAATGTATGCATAATATGCGTGATATGCATGATTTTAACTACTCTTTTATGGACAAAGTTATGTTCGTAACTTAGAGCATAAGAACGAGGTACTTCATCTGCAGCTCGCGGATTTGAGCATTAGATGCTTTGATGTTGGTACTTCTGGTGTTAGAGCTTTTGATATTGTTCATCGGAAGATGACCAGGCTGGTAGGTGGAGTCCATGGCCTAACACTCGAGCTCATGATTGATTGATTCATTGTTGAACTTTTCTTTTACTTCTGCTTGTGTTGTATAATGATTGATTTGTTTATATGCTTGTAGTGTACTTCTTCCTGCCCCAAGAACCCTTGTACTGACTCTTACACTTCAATGTTTTATCCTTAGTCTTTAAATACAGAATTACTGTTTTACCCCTAAAGTTACATTTTGCCCCCAGCATCTGATAGTTTTCTTTCATGGAGATGGTGACACTAGGATCATTAGTATTCTTGCTTGTCATTCTGACTGAATTTATCAATGCTTTTCTGGCAGTCTTCTTTTCTTCATGTGTGTAACCAAAATCTTTTATTTATTATTTTTCTTTTTTATTGTTCTTTCTTTTTTATACCTTTATTTTTGCCTAAGCTGCCCTTGCAGATTTTTAACATAACGGGTTAAATTTTCTTTTTATTTTTTTTATTTTTTTAGATTTGATTGCGGAAGAAGCTCAGTTTGCTCACTGCTTATGTTGATCCTTTAACCCACCAACCCCATTAATTGCAATATCATGTATTGAAGATGCAAAGGAGTGGGTGAAATAATAAAAAGGAATTTTTGACATTAAATTCAACTAGACTTGCTCCCGGTGGAATTTGTAGTATATTGACCTATATAATCATTGTGTTCCGTTGTTCAGGTTACGTGCTTCAACCTTCTTTTCTCCAACATGTCTCTATCATCAGTATGGTCATCCCTAGTTTATCATCACTGTCCCTACTAATTTTGAGGGCTTTCCCTTAAGGCGAGATTTTCTAGACAAGGTGAAGGATATATAGCTTCGAAGGACTCTTTAATGAAATATAAGGCTTGATGTTAATGCCACAATTGATGATAGTTACAAGGCATGGGTTGCAATACAGGTTACCGAGCCACCTGGATTCTCAAGATATAAGAAGACACTAGACTTACAAACAAAATCATAGAGGGTTGACAAAAATTGAAAATATAACTAGAATAATGATCTCATAGCTCTTATTTCTTTAGCTTTCATTGTGTTTTGTCTTTCCATTCAAACACTTATGATAAAGAGGAATATGCAATGTTTGAACAATAGTTTCAAATAAAACTTTATTCATTCACTAGGGCAAAAATGAGCACATTCATTACAACGCATATTAAAGCTCATGTTATTAGCTAGTCCTTTTGGATTTTTTAACTAAATATTTTTCTTTCACTTTTGTTTCCCTAATTTTTGTCTAATTAGCCCTTTACGGGTTTTCTAATCAGCGCGATCTTCTTTTTTATTATTCCTTAATTTTTACCTGTCAGCCCTTTGTGGTTTTCTAAATAGTGGGAATGTCCTAATTTTTGTCTAGCCAGCCTTTTGAGGTTTTTTAGCCAACGGACTTTTATTTCTTTGTTTTATTATTTTTTATTTTATTTTCAAGGGTAATATTTCTTCAAACAGTCTAGATTTATGGGCTTTATGAACTCATTCCCTTTTTTGTATGATATATTTATAGCACCCTTAGGTATAATTTGTTAGCCAAATAGGGAGTTTTCCAGTTTAGTCTAAATTTTCCTTTTGAATTGAACACCATAGCCTTTGCCTACTGCAAAACTGTGTCTTTAGCCTTTATCTTTCCCAATTTGACCCTCTTGTTGAATGGCCTAGCTATCCTTCGTTGATACACTTGAGTGTGGAATGAAGCGTCCCTTCTTTTCTCATCTAAAGATATGAGGTAATCATACCTCATTTTTTGTCACTCATGTTCGAGAATTTTAGATTCCAAAACTACGTCCAAGGCCTTTATTTCAACATCTATAGGTAACAATGCTTCACTTCCATACACAAGTGTTAATGGTGTTTGACCTGTTGAAGTTTATATTATGGTCCGATATCTCCAAAAAGCAAAAAAGAAGATGTTCGGGCTAATCTTCAGAAGGATTTTCTTCACATTCTTGTTAGTTATTTGAACCGCTCCATTTAATGATTTATGATGTTCACCCTTATATTTCTACAATAAAGTTTTTGTCTCTATTTAGAACTCTATAAATTTAACCATTTGTTTTGCCCCTGGTGTACTACAGGGCTCAGCTTACACTTATGTCCATTTTATGTAATTGGCTTTATCCCTCTTTTCTGCCCATTCTGGTCTAAGTCGTGGAAGCTTCTGCTTAACTAACCCTACTTCTAAGAATGAAGTGCTCTGCTATTCTCCATCTAGCCCTAGCATGTATTCATAAGATCAAGCAAATACTACCTTTCATTTTCTTCTCATTTTTTATATTCTCTTAAAATTTTCTCTCTCCTCAAAATTTATATCATGTGATATAGGAATGTTCTTAGTATATTCATTCATGCCCATGTTCTTAGGAATGAATCTAATTAAATTGAATTTATGTCAAACAAGCCTATGTAATCAATACTATAATGCACAGTATCATCAGGATGCACATCACACAAGTATGCAAAATCAAGATTCATATCATTGATCATTAAAACAAAGGACTTCTCAAGAAATTTGGATGTTATTCAAAGAAAACATTAACAAGATTCTTTTTAATTATGAATGCTAGGTTTTGTGGCGGCTCTCCTTCAAATGGCAGACACGTCAGTTATTTTTGCATTTCCTTAGTGAATTCCTTGATCGCCTCATCTTTATAATCAGATTTTCAATTTTTTCAGCTTGTAAGCCATCATCATACAGATCCACAATTATTTTTGGATTCATCATCTGCAATCTTTCAACCAAATTAGGTGATACATTCCTCACAATCATCCTCACGTGATCTTTTATTCCTCATAATCATCCTCATATGATCTTTCTCAACTAGTTTATTTTTCATTAGTCTTGCCTTGTTCATGAACTTTATCAAGAAATCTGAAAATGATTTATTCGACTTTTGCTTAGCCAGCTCTAAGTCTCTGATAGACACCTCTAGCTTAGTGTTATAATTATACTACTT
>CATIWK010386592.1:0-42297 GCA_949634005.1 Mallotus japonicus
TGTTGTTTTAATAATTGAGTATGCATGTCATTTATCCAATAATTAACAGACCGAATGCACTATCTATTAAAATATTATTTCACTTTATTTTGTATTTTGATTAAATAAATAATAGTAATATATTTTATAATGAGACAATTAACAGATTTTTAATTAAATAAAAAATGAATTTATGAATATATAAAGTAACATCTTTTATATTCAAAAACTTTAGAGTACATCCTAGCATGTTCATAATTTTTGTCACAGTTTGTTCATTCAAAAGCGCAAAATTAGGACAAGACCACTTCAAAGAAATTACAAATGTAATGTGATGAACAAATATTTTACAGGCCTTGTTGCCCAATAACTTAAGATTTTAGGACCTATTTGGACTCTGGTTCAGCTCTTTATATTAGTTGATTGCTATAGCTATTTCACTTAACTTTGTCGATCAAATAGCTAATGGTTGGTAAATATGAACATTTTAGTAAAATTATGTTAGATATTGTAATTATTATGTCAAATATTTATTAAGAATATAAATTATTTTTTAAAATTATAATTTGATATATTTCTTATGATTTTTTAATTATGTAAATTATTTAAAAATTTCTATAGCCATAAATAACAATTTATTATCTTTAATTTATTTATTATTAAAATTACTAATATAAATTATTTATAAATATTATTAATACAAATTTTTTAAAAAAAATTATAGAACCATTATTAAATTAGAGATATAAATATTATAATTATTTAATTATTAATTATACTTTAAAATATTTATTTTATCATCAATTTTTTGCATTTAATTAAAAAAGTTATTGATTATTAATTATTTTTAATAAAGGTAATGTAATTTAAATAAAAAACAAATTTAAAACAACTATCAATTGCTGATTTAGAAATTTTACCAAAACCTAAAATCTAATTGATTAAGCAAAAAACATGTATCAACTACATATATTAAACAACTTCTTAATATGCGTTGTAAATTAATATTTTACTCCTATTTATGGGCATAGTTCTTCTTTTGATATGTAGTTGGTTGTTCCATGATGTATCAATCATGGTCATGGTGGAAACACAATACTACAAATTTAATATTCCAAAGGAATTGATTGGTTCAATGGTTTTGTGGCTTATGATGCATATTTAAGGAGAAGACATGAGAGTGCTATGATTTTGTAGGATTTTTACCCATTGATCTACCTAAAAAATAATATTAATAGAATAGAAAAAAAACTAAATAAGCTAAAATTCTATTAAATTTTAATCCCTAATCTTCTATATTAAAAAATAAAAGTTCGACTGCTTGAGTGTGAACTCAATAATATTGATTGTTGCTTAGTACAAGAGATTTTTCAAATTCTTTTATTTTTTTTTATTTTTCTTTTTGGTTGTGATTGATAGAGTTAAGTGGTATAATTAAGTTTTTCAAAATTAAGAAAAAAAAAATTCTCTTGTTCTAAATGATTACTAATTTCAAACCCTTGATACATTGCTGATAATTTCACACATATCATATGTGTATTATTGAGTTTAATTTATCTTGAAATTCAACAAAATTCTCAATATTTATCCATTAAGAAAAAGTTCCCACTACCTTGTTTAGCAAATCGTATCAAATAAAGAACAAAGATCATTGGTAAAAAGCTATCTCTCTACTGGATAATGAAGGAAATTGTGGGCAGACTCAAATGCAGCTTAAAGAAAGGAGGAGAAGGAGAAACAAACATTCATATTATATATGATCATAGTAAGCAAATTAATGTAAGAAAATGGAACCAATATGGACAGACATGATTATGTGATTAGTATATGATTACATGTCACAGTAGCTTAACCTATAGCAGAAGACATGAATATTCTTGATAATGGTCAAAGTAAAGTATTTACTTGTAGCCCAAGTTAGCATTAAATACACATATTGAAAGGGACCAAGAATAAGCACAAATCTTTGGATTGTTAAAAGAAAAATGAGCATACAATATGCTTTGCACTATCATCTAAGAAACCAAAAAGATTTTAAAAGAATAAAAAGGTGGCAGAAGCTTCACTGCCACACAGCTTGCAAAGTACCATTCAAGTTGGCCTACAAAATCCCCCCCTCAACATTCCACCATTCTTGCCACATTCCAACACTACAATCCAAAACTTAGAGTCCTCAGATTTTGGCTGAACCTAACATTTCCATTCTTTTCTCAATGGCCAACACCAGTGCAACATCAAATTACCAGCACAATGCCATTTATGTGCTGGGGCTTTTCTGTCTAATGCTGTTGTTGCAGAAAGGTAATGCTTTACAGTTCACTGTTGGAGGAGCTACTGGCTGGACAGTGCCCGCAAATGGCACTGCATATGACTACAGTCAATGGGCTGAAAGAACCAGATTTCAAATTGGTGACTCCTTGTGTAAGTGGTTCATTTGTTTCACTAAAATGCATCTTATGAGAAAATTTCTTTCCTTTTATTAGTCGGGCTTCAATAGTAATGGTGTTGAACATCCTGCATTATGAGATAATAACTTGACTATTGAACTATTAGCTCAATGGCATTAGCATATATGATATCGTATCTTAAACAGCTAACTAGAATTGCGTCAATGATTGTGAGAACTGCAGTGTTTGTCTACAAGCCAGGCCAAGACTCAGTAGTCCAAGTTAAAAAAGAAGACTACGACAATTGCACTACAACTGCAGCTTTGGCAACCTTCAATGATGGCCACACTGTCTTCACATTCCATCGATCTGGTTATTACTACTTCATTAGTGGAAACAAACAAAAATGTCAAAAGAATCAGAAGATAGTAGTAGATGTTTTGGCAGACAGAAGCAATCATTCTTCTCATACAAATGAAACAAGCACAGATTCACCTCCACCTTCGCCATATACAGACATAGCCCCATCTCCTCCACCTGCAAGCGAGGAGGCTCCACCTACAGGATCACTCGAGATGCAACCATCTCCATCTCCAGGTGGGGAGGAGCACCCAAGTGCGGCTTCTTCAATATTCATGAGTTTCTCAGCGTCCGCTGGAGCATTCTTCGCTTCGTATCTGATTTTAACAATCTGAGTGGGTAATTTGCATCAATTGTGGCTTTTTCTTTATTCTTTGATTGATTGTTTTCATCTTTTTTACACCTCTGGCTTTCTCTATAATTTTCCCACCTTGAGCTCAGTGGTTTCAACTGGGTATCTCGAAGCTGTATTGATCTTTGGATATTTTGCTTGTCACATGAGAAATAAGCTGACAATTTATTTACTGTATTGGTTGTGATCATAATTACTTCATGTAAGTACATTGTATAGAAGGATATAAATAAAAATTTCACACTGTGCGGTTGCAAGGATTTGTTACTTCATTCCCTCCATCTACCCCATATAGGACATTTCCGATCAGAAGAAAATAAAGTCTTGCAAAATTTGTGAACAACGTTTTAATGCTCACAAATTTTTTCTACTTAAAAACAAAACCTTAGTGCAACTGCTATGCTCTTCATAGGCACCACACCAATCCGCAAGCATGAACATTCTAGCATCATACAGACAGCAGACGAAAACTTATATATGTAGCAGTTCAATACTGACCATTAACGTAATAACCAGTGCACCACTGCCTGAAGGTTACGTGCTCGGGAAGTGCCCCATCCTAGTTTCAATATGACTACATGTGGCAGAGAAGCTCATCATCAACAAGCATCTATATCATGTTGGTTTAATTTTGATGCCTGGCAAAATGTGGAGTAGATTGTGCACAAAATAGTATTTAAAAAAGGCCACATAGAAAATGGTAAACAGGAAACCTGTGTGAGCAATTAAACTCATTCACTCACCATGCTCCGTATATATCAAATGCAAGAATAAACCGCGAATGTCTTTAATAAGCCTCGGTGACAAATGGAGTATTAATAGTTTGGATTTTTTTTTTTTATACAACTACAAATTTCATCTTCCTATCAAAAATTTTTTCCTAATTCAACTTTTTTCATCATTCTAATTGTCTCGTGAAAAATTGAATCCAATATTCCAGCAACCTGAAACAGAAAAGAAATGATTTTTAGAAGTGCACGTACAAAAAGTCAAATCAAAATATCACAAACATAATTACATACCGTGAAAACACCCCCAATTATAGCACAGACGTTGGTGATAAAATGTGAAAATGACTTTGAGTTTTCCGTGATTAGGATCTGATTTCAGTAGGAAGGTTAGGGGGAATAGATTAAATCACCACCTACATAAGCTTTTGGTTATTTAGCATACCTGCATCGGAGAGAGCTCAAAATGAAACTTTGCAAGAGGTATGTACACACTTTGCACCAAACTGCTGTGAGCTGTGTACTCATACTCCTCAAGTAATTTATGCTCACTAGCAGATCGTCTTGTAACCACCTCCGTTTTAACTACTTGAATATAATGCTCTATCTGCAAGTGCAACGCATAATACTTGAATATAACATGTTTCTTAAGTCTAATACCACACTCCCCATCATCCAAAGAACCAGGGATTTAATGACAAGAAATCAGGATGAATTTTACAAACTTATGACTTTGTGTATCATGTTTTACCTAATTCAGAAGGAAATAACTATGACTAATATGAAAAAGAAAAGAGAAAAATTAGATCCATAAAGCATGCTCACTCTTTTCTTGAGCATTCTTACAGTCTACACTCATCTTGCATGTGCCAGTAAGCATTGCTGGTGTGCTTGACATGTCAGTAGATGTCATTTGAATTGCCCACCCCCAAACATGCAGAAATTACCAAGAAAAAAAAAAATGAAGTATCACGCGCAGCTAACTTACAGTAACATTGGCATCCACATCCCGGTGATTAATGAATGACCGCCCATTCAACCTGTCATGACTTCTACCAATATATGGCATCAATCGTTTTACCTCATTCATCGTCCTAGGTGAAAACTTCATGCCAAATGAAAAATGGGATATTACATGTGACATGTTCATTTGCGAAGGATCGAAAGAATGCGCCCCTGAACGAGCTGATATGATGAGGTTTCCTGGAACCTTCAAAAAAGAGAACTCTAGATTCCATAAGTTTCAAATTAAGGAGAAAATGGGTTATTACTTGCACAGTTGCACATGCTGTAAGAATGGAAGCACCACTATAATAACTATGTTGTGATCATACTGGACCAACTAGTTCTATGTTACTCATCACAATCTATCATGCAGCATAATTGTACAATATCAAGGTCAATGGCCCTAATTGAAAAGCAATGAGATCATACCTTCTTTACACGCACGTATCCTTCAATTCTGCATCCTCCTGTCAAAGGTGCTGGTCTTTTGGCACTCTGTGTCATGTTATCAGATTTATGAGATTCCAACTGCATAGGTGCAACCAAACTTTCCATCGTCTGCAATCATATTAGGCCAGGTAAGACAAATAACATATTAGCCAAGACGGGGCCCACAAAATTAGTTGACAGCTCAAGTTCCGAAAATGGAATTGTTCATACCTTAACCAAGCTATCTGTATCTCGATCTCCATGATAAGATTCATGATTATGGTGTCCATGGTCATCCCTATTACAGTTAAAATGTCAATTAACAAGGTTGGCCAGAATAATCTCCATACTTATTGAGAGAGGGGAAGAGATAATCCCTATAACTTGTGTGTGTGTAGAAGGTGGTTTGGGGGGGGATGTGGAACACCCTTACAGCATATCCACAATAAGTTATAGCATAAATTAGGGCCTGAACTCAAATTATCAGAAAAAGATCCAAGAATTGAGATAATAAAATAGTAGATATGATTATTGCAACCTCACTGCAGTTTTATACACCATATAAACAGGCAGAAACAAGTTGGAATTGGAACAAGGCTAAAGAACCAAAAAAAAAAAGTAACAAAAGCCCTGAGAAACAGTAAAAAAAGAATAGGAAGATTGCAGGAATAATAAAACATACTCACTTTATATCAGTTCCTTTACGAAAAATACGAATGGAGGGGTACCCCTGTATATGATGCCTGCAATGAAAAGGACAATGGTACACAATTAACCACCTTTACTGCATAAATGACAGTCATAGGACAAGTAACCATAAAATATCTTGTAAAGCTTAAACAATTAATATCTATATAAAAGAACTAGTTCAACATATCACCAGCAACAGAAAGAGATGACCAAACAATTAGTCAATCATTGCAAAATGTAGTAACCATATCACAAACAGAGAAACCCAACTCACCCATACAATTATACGTTGCAAATATGATTGAACTGTCGTACCAACAGAGGATTAACCCAAAAGCAGAAAAAAAAATCTAGTAGATACCTCCTACACAAATCACTTTCTTGAGTGCAATCAACATTCGCCATAAGAATGCGCCCATCCATTTCCGGATCATATCTGTCAAAAATGAATAGACATATTGGAATTTTGGACAGCAGAGAATAAAATCACAGGTAGTAAATATGTTCAATGAAACAGAATAAAGAAGTTACACATTTTTCAAGGAAAAAACTACTAAATTGACAAAACAAAGTACCTTTCCCTTATTATTCTAGCAGCACTTTCCCATGAAGGTTTCTGAAACGAGAAACATATTAGTAATCCAATAAAACACCATTGATATGTTCACCATAGTTTTACTAACAGGAACAAAACACATAAATGATAACCCAAATATAACCCTGCACTTATTCTAGTTTACAAGTAATAGTGTATCCCTGGAATGATATTTGAAGACTGTTCACATCCTTAACATGGATAAGCCAGGATAGAGGAGATAACAAGCTTCATAAAAAAATTTCAATGAGTCCATGAGACTTCTACCCAAGATAATACAGTCAAACCTTAGACAGTTGTAACTTGAATTCAAGTTAATAATAATAACGTATGGCAGACAAGAGCCGGTCTAAATCCAGGCTATAGTGAATTCCACCACTGCAAAGGTGGATGGCACTAATCATTTATATGGACTTATTAAGTTCATTCCACCATAACAAACTACATTTTGATGAAAGTTTATTAGTTAAACTATATGGAGTCCCATTTGAGCAAAGAAGACAGCAGTTATTCACCACCGATGACTACTACACTAAATTTAATAAAACTTTTTAGAACTGGGAAAAATAAGGAGATGCAAGCATCTCACATAGGTAACCTAAAAGGTCATCAGTTGCAACAGCCCTCCTTTAAACTACAAACCACAGGCATAGTGTTATGGCCCATGAGACAGAGCCCCCAGTGATACAACATTCATGTATTCTGATAAAAGAGACAGAAAGTTAATTGCATGCTGTATCTAGCTATATAATGGAAGCACATACATTCGTGTAAACATTATAACACAGGTGCAGAACGAGCTATATAAGGACATAATAGAATTACCAAACGGTTACTCCAATAGCACCAAGGAGCATAAAAGTTGACAACCAAAATTGGATACCTGAACATAAACATAACCATCAGTGTTTATGCATGATAGAAAGAATGAACACAATTCACTAGGGAAAATGGACAAACAAAATTGTTAAATTTTTATAACCTCCAGGTTTATATTACAGCATCTTACACTTGAGTGATTGGTCGCTGGACAGGATCATGCCCACAAATTAGATTCGTTCCAGTATTTATAAGCATAAATAGAACTTAACAGGTTGATTGAAATGTGGATTAAAATTAATTAAACTTTAGATGTTACATATTCTAATGCTGTAATTTGATCTCTGCCACAGTGTTAAGTATTAATTTAAGTGGACACAATACACATGTAACAGATAGTAACAAATATGGAAAAGTAGTCGCATATACAATCACGAACGATGATAAATTTCCTTAGTAAGAACCTCAAAACCAATCAGATAAATGCTTCTAATTCAGAATTTTGGGCCACTTACTGATAAGAATACTGATCAAAATTACGAACAGTTAGTGACACAGAGCCTTCACCCACTTCTCCTTCAATCTCATCTCCATGCTTAATGTGATGTGAAATTGGTCCTGAGTGGAACTCAGAACCGGTAGGGTTTAAATGATGATCTATTGAGAACTTGCGAATTGTTTTGGTTATGTTCAACCTGTTCTGAAAACAAAAGGAAAAAAATCTGCTGGTCAATTTTTTTTTTTTTTTTTTTGAAAAAAATAAATGAGATAGAGATTATTGACTGATAACATAGAAATCAATAACAGAGAAAACAATATTCCAAGGATCATGCAGAATTCATAGGTCATGTACACACTAAAACACTCTTCTCCTGTCAGAGCACATAGCCAAATATCACATGCTAAAAGATAACTGAAACCATGTACAAGAAAACATTTGTGTACATATACAGGAACATACATTTCAAGGAAGTATGATAAAGCACCCTGGAGGGCAGAATATTCTCTTGATATTGTCACAATTGATAGGAGTAGAAAAGATTCTTAGCAAGTACTAAGTAAAAAAAATAACCCACAAAGACGTAAGAGAGAAGCAAAAGGCAAAAAAGGGCATTCAAATCTGACTTGAGGTACAAGAGAAATTTTATTGAAGGGTATCTCTGACCTCAACAAATCAAAAACACATCTTGAAAGTACAACACACATTGTAAAACACTATTAAAAAAGTAATTTTAGAATTTTATCTTAGCTTTTGAATGAGATGAAGTAGATGAAAGATAATAATGGACATGAACTTACAGTTCCCAACACGTCGCTAACATCAACAGATGCAAATTCACATGAAAGGGCAGGAAAGCTTCAAGAGAAATAACAAATTATCAGTTAACCATATTAGACAATTATCATGCACAGACAATTTACATAAAAATATTATAGTAAATGTGAATCCAATATTGTTGACAGTTCATAAAAGAAATCACCATTGTCCAATACAACAGCACAAACTTTAGTTTTTTTTTATTTCAGTTTCCAAAATTTCTAACATACTGTAAGCTGAAAGAACTTAATTCTATATTTTATGCTAGATATACATTAGATAAACACTCTTGTCCTGCATGTCCAAACACAAGACAAGAGAGAGCTTTAATATAGAAATATATGGTGCTATTAACTCACTTAAAAAAAATTACATAATCATAAATCGATGACTATTTCTTTTTTCTTTTTCTAATTTGTTGCTTTGACCAAAGTCTGAAAAAGAGCTGCATGGCTTGTATCATATATGTTTGCAGAAGATGTAACATAGCTGCCACCAATCCCATAAATAAAATAAATTTCTAACTTCTTGAATGCTTATTCTAGCACAATGCTTGAGAATCATATGTTTGTCTTAACCACACAAAGTAACACATAGGATGCACAACTTGGAATAAATGCTAACTAAAGCACAATTATTCCATGCAATATCATCTAAAGTTGGTGACATAAATTTACCTTAGATTAAAATCAATACGTAAGAAGTCCCCATCAGAACTCGTATCAACAATAACAGAGGTAGATGTGCTCACAGTTAAATAATTAGTCAATTCCTGCAAAATGATCATCATGGTGTACAGTTGTACCATATGAAAAAGAACATGAATTGCATCAAGGTACAAAACAAAACAGCCATTGTCAGCACTAGTACCTCTGAATTACATTGCACAAAGAAAAAAACAAATAAAGATGTAACTTAGAAGAAGAATATATTTAAATCTATTTGAGAGTTGACAAATAAAAAGAGTCAAAAACGAAGAAAAAAATATAGCCCAAAAACATATTGCAATGAAAAATGCAACACATGCACATTGACCAGATCAAACATTTGCCTACAGCAAATGCCAACAAGCTTTTGACATAAATGGGATCTGATATGGACCTACAGCAATGTCAATACACTTTTGGAATGAGGAGAGAGATTCAGGAAACTCCTGCACTTGAAACTAAAGTTTGTTGTGCTTTCCAGAAAGCACTCTTTTTCACAATAAAAATTAAAGCAATTTCAACTCTTTTCTGGCAAACAATTTTTGAAAAGACAAAAGGAATTTTTTAATAGCATGTGAAAGTAAATATTGTTGTTATCAAATGCTACATGAATGAAGCCCAAAGTTCACCAAATAAACAGGGGCCGAAGCTACTTACCATGCCAAATAAAAATACCATGGCGAGGGCTGCTATTATGGATAATCCTGCACCTGATAACGATGCCTCGGTTAGGTCTCTTGGAATTTTCCTGTAGCCAGAAAATAAAGTGAGCCAAACATTTTTACATCCCATACAGTAACTGCACAGCTACAATCAAACATTAAAAAGCATAACAAAATAAATAAATAAATAAATATCAGAATTACAAGCTAATTATCACCATTTAAATTGTTCCTACAGACTCAACACTACCAATTCTTCAAAATTCTTCTCTCATTTAAGTACACACATCACATTATCAATTCTTCCATCAAAATAGCCACTGCTAACGATTGATGAGATGAATTAATTTATTAATTAAATCTTACAATGACAATAATAAAAAATTGCAGCGAAATCAATATTTTCACAAATTTTGGTTTCGCATTATCATTATTCAAGAAAATAAGCAACAAACCGAAACACGATGATAATATAGCCACAAGTAGTAAACTACACTGCTAAATATCCACTATATATACCATCACCAGTCGAGATCTATAAATAAACTAGAAGAAAGCAAATAAGAGTAATTAGAAATGAAGAAACGGATCGGACCTGTAAAAATCGACGGATTTGAGCTTGCTAGAAGAAATCATGGCGACGGCAGATTATACACAGAAAAGAGCAACTCCACCAATGGACGAGAAGAGAAAAGAGGCGCTGAATGGATCTGTTGTTATGGTGAAATGAGACGCGAAATGAATTTGGCGTTTGAGTTTTTGTTCTTGTTATGTGTGTGCGTGCGTCTCTGGGCGTGTCTTACTGTTCCTCGCCTCTGACTCTGCATTTTATTCGGGATTTTTCTAATTAATTTATTTATTTTTAAGTGATTTTATTATTATTATTATTTGCTGTGTTGCTTGCTGCGCTGCTTAAGTTCGGGATTGGTGTGTAGCGACAGCGGAGTTTCATTTATTGTGCGCGGGCAGGCACATGCTAAATTAGGAAGTTCAAAGCTCTGATTTGGGATGCGGACAGATGGATTTTATATTAAAAAAATTGAAAAAAAATTATTACTGAATTATTATCTCATTAATTTTATTTTTAAATTTTAGAGAATTAAATATTTTTTTTAAAAAAAAGTATATTTTGAACCGAAAATTTAATGAAATATTATATAAAATTTCAGATGTATGATGTTTATATTTAAATGTGTGGAGGCAGAATTAATAATAATTTTAACGAGGACATTAATTGCACTCTTAATAATTAAAAAAATTCATTTTTAAAATTTTTTTTATAGTTTTAATCATTTTTTATTTATATCAATTGGTGAAATTGTTGTAATTTTATATCATATTAATTAATTTAATTGTGCATATGTGACTGTCTAATTTACTAATTGTACTATTTTCATTCTTATTGATATAAATATTTTCATAATTTTAATAAATTATCCAAAACCATTAATTTGATCCCTTCTAGGTGTTATTTTATGGATAGTTGATGTAATGATACTGTCAAATATGTGAAATTGATCAAGTCAAATGTACATCAATAAAAATAGTCAAACGTACCAACAATCGTTGGGATCAACTGACACAGATTGTTACCGCTTAAGTGAGGTCTCAGATTCAAGTATTAATGTATATAGCTACGTTGAATTAGTTGTTAGAGATTTTTGACACCCTTGTGGTGGATCAAATCGAATTAATTATAATCCAATAAATTCTGAATAGTGGTGATTGACGCCAAAAAAATAATGACAAAATATGGGATAAAATTTTTAAAAAAATTCAAATTAGAATATCACTGGAAAAATAATAACTTTGGTTAAAATTAAAAAATAATTTCTTAGGCTTTCATTATCAATGAAGATTTTAACATTTTTGCTTTAAAAAAAAAGATTTTAACATTTTACATTGTCTATTGGTCAACTAGATGTTAGAGAATGGAATAAATGTTTTGTTATTGTAGGCCAAGATTAATAGGATTGTTAAGGTGAATATTAAATTATATTTGTTTTTAACGTCTTATAAAATATTGCAGTGTTTAATGTTGATATAATATCAAATTTTTTAATTAAAAAATTAATGAGTTAGTAAAAAAAAATTTCTTAAAATACATCATTTTGAAATAAAAAATAGTATTTCAATTTTTTATAATTTTGAAATTACTTGAATGCACTAAAAAGAAAATTTTAATTAAAAATATTAGAATTACTAAAAGGTGTAATGTTTACAATTTTAAAGTGAAAAATATATTTCAGCGTCATATAAATAATTATTCAAAGATCGGGAGAAAATTAATAAAATTTAGAGCAAATTATATTTTCCTCCCTGAGGTTTGACCTAATTTACACTTGTCTCCCTCTTGTTTGAAAATCGAACATTTACATCCCTCAGCTTTAATTCCGTCAACATTTACCTCCCTCCGTTAACTTTTCCGTCAGTATCTTAATAAATAAGACATTTTACTCCCTCTATTTTATAAAAACTAAACATTTTTACTCCCTATGTTTTATAAAATCTAACACTTTAATCCCTTTTATTTTAATAAAATAAAAAATGGTTGTTCTTTTTTAATTTAGTAAAAATTGTGATTTAAATTTAAAATAATTAAGAAATTAAAAAAGAACAACCATTTTTTATTTTATTGAAATAAAAGGGATTAAAGTGTTAGATTTTATAAAACATAGGGAGTAAAATGTTTAGTTTTTATAAAATAGAGGGAGTAAAATGTCTTATTTATTAAGATACTAAACGAAAAAGTTAACGAAGCGAGGTAAATGTTGATGCTCTCTTCCAAGAAATTGAAGAGTTTGAAGACCAAAGTGAAGAAGAACTTGAAACTCAACCTTCTCATCCTCAAAGAAAGAGAACTAGGCATGAAGGTACTTCATCTCAAGGCCCTCAAGCATATGGTGATGAGCCTCAATGGGTTGGACAATTGTTTGATTGAAGGAGCTTGATGGAAAGTAACTTTAACACTCGTTTTGATCAAGTAGATGCAAGTATTGCTCATCTTCAATATGATGTCCATTATCTCTATGAGCAACAAGGATATGCTTGCAACTATGCCCCATTCCCTTATCCTCCTCCACAAAAAGACTAGCCTTTCTTTTTATCTTTATTTGTTATGTGTTCTATATGTTAGGTTATTTTCAGCTTATTTTCGGTTTATGAGCTATGTGATGTTATGTTTAGTTTATGTTAAGTTTCATTTTAGTTTACAATTGGTGTTTTAATATCATTGTAATCATATCCTTTTATTAATGCAAGTTTATTTTTATTTAAATATCTTTTTGCATTGTGACAACAGGGGGAGAAATTTGAGTTTAATTGCTTATTTGATTTTTTTTTTTTTTTTGAGTTTGTTATACATGTTAGCATTGTAAGTGCTACTAGTTTTATCAAGTGATTGTTATGTTTAATGATCATGTTATCATGTTTCTATCATGTTTCACTTTATGTTGAATTTTCATATTTATGATGTTAGGACTTGTTATTTTTTTTTTAATATGAATTTACAAAAAGGGGAGAATCATTTATTTTTTTAATCTTTATTTCAAAAATGGGGAGACTTACAATTTTAAAGGGAGATTTCTCAAATTATTTTTTTACAAAAGGGGAGATTATTTTTAAAGAATTAAGATTCTTTTTAAATCATTTATCTTTGAATTATTTAATAAATGATCATCATTTTTTTTGGTATCATAATCATTTATTATCTTTTCAATATCATAATCATTTATTATCTTTTCAATTGGTATCCTTTATTAATTCTTTCAATTGATAACATATCATTTGATTTTTAAATTTTCAATTGGTATCATGATTACTTATTAATCTGAAATTAATATCTTTTCCTTTTCATTAATTTTATTGTATGCACATATTGAGGGGGAGTAAAATTCAAATGATTTTCAAGCATTAAAGGGGAGTTCAAAACATGTTCAAAACATCACACACACACTTGCATGATTATTTTTATCAAACTCAAAATAAGTTTGTCAAAATAAAAAAGGGGAGATTGTTGGGCTTAGCAATGATCAATCTTAATTTTGATCTTAACAAACTTAATTTTGAGCATCTAATATGTTTGCTACAAGTGTGTATAAGCTAGGACTCTTTTGCAAGTTAAAAGCATGAGAAAACTCAAAGAATTCATTTCTGGGAACCAGTCCCTATCAATGTCTCGACCAGGACATTGCTTGGGACATTGATGTCCCGCCCGAGACATTGCAGTCCCGCTCGGGACCAAGAGAAGTAGACCAGGACTCAAATGGCAAAATTAGTGCAACGGACCAGTACTGATCCTGAACAATGTCCCCACCGGGACCAAGCAGTCCCGATCGGAATCAAATGAACTGGACCGAGACTTCAATGAAGAAATTTTAACAAACGAACCAGTACCTATCTTGATCAATGTCCCGACAGGGATGGTGCTCGGGACCAGTTAGAATTTCAAAAACAACGGCTATAAACAATTATCTTTTGAGTGTCCTGACCAGGACTGACTTAATTACAGCTTAAAAACTTCAAATTTCATTCAAATGAAGTTTGAATTTGTTGGGAACGAAATTATTGCTTCCAATAACTATAATTGAATTGCTCAAGTATATAAACAACCTCTGAAGTTCATTTCAATGTTAAGATACTTATTTTATTGATTATACATTCTTAAGCATTAAATTAAGCTCTCAAAATTTCTCTTTAAATTATATTTGTTTAACTCTTGTGAGAGTTGGTTGAGTATTAGAAATAAGACTTCATCTTTATCTAATTCATGGGATAGATTAAAAGGAAAGTGAGATATATTTCTAAGGAATTGGTTTAAGTGTTTAGCCATTAAAACACTTGGGAATTGATTTAAGAGTGAGCCTAAAAACTTTTGTTTGTTTGGTTAAAGAGTTAGCCTTAAAACTCTTGATTGTAAAGGTTTGAGTTGAGCTTAAAACTCAAGTTGTAAAATCAATCTAAGGGAATAGATTGTGGGTTTGAAAAATCCTAACTTGGGGATAAGTTAGGTGGAGACGTAGGATTGTTAAGAATCCGAACTCCTTAAATATTTGTGTTCATTGTTCTTCCTTTCAATTCTCTCTTAATTCTTATTTTATTATTTTAATTTTCTTCAAATCTTCTATTAGCCCTATTCACCACCCCCCCCCCTCTCCTAGGGCTTTTTCAAAATTGAATATTGATAATGATTTGCTGGCTTAGATGAGCATTTGATGAAGAAAAATTTTTCAACGCAAGTGCATGTGTTATTAAGAGATAGTAAGTCCATACCTGGGGTATGGTAGTGTCAGTGAATTGGCAAAGTGTTTAGGACATAACCTTTCATCATGTGAGAATGAATTAATGGAATGTTTGTTACGGTCGTGTTGTGATTTGATTATTTTAAATCCTTAGGACAAGAGGCTCGTGATCCTTTAAGGTATATCAGCTAATATTATATTGAAATTGAGTCATATGCGTACTGACGTGTATTACCCTCCGTGTAGTGTGAGTATTAGCCACACTAATATCTGCTTATACATGTTGTGAGAATTGAAATATCTAAATCTTATGAGAATATTTTAAAATATTTTTGAGAATTGAATTGGATTGAGAATCCTTTCTATATGTATTCAATATGCTATGAAGTTCAATCAAATGATATTTTAATCATTAAAATATTAACTATTGCTGAAAGTTGTGCTTGAGCTCGAGTAAGCAAGTTGCATAGGTGTAATTGGTTATGCAAAATATTTCATTTTGCCAAAATTACAAAAGAATACTTGTAAGCAATAAATAAGTTATCTATAATTACATTGATATAGGTTTATGATGAATATTAATAGATGCTAGTTTAATAATAAAATAATTACTCATAATGTTCATTCCGATTTGGGTTATTGTGCAATATTCTTTCTCTTTCCGAGTAAACTTCCTTGATTGATATGCCTTGATATTTTAGCAATATTGCACCTTTACTACTAATATGTTCACTCACTAAGTATTTTCTTGCGAAAATACTCATCACTTTCATTTTTATTATTTTTCAGAGTAATTAGCTTTTATGGGTAGCCATACGAACTGTAGCTTGAGGTGCAATGAATCATCTAGAGACGAAGTTATCACATGTGGCAAAATTTTATCAAGCTAATTTGTGATTATAAAGTGAATGGAAACAATAATCACAAAGCTGATCATGAAGTCTTGTAAAATTTGGTTTTATGTATATGTAGTTTGGAATAGAATTTAGAAAATAAGTATTTTTTATGCTTATGTATTTGTATTAAAAAGGGGAACTATTTGTTTAAAAGTGTAGTTAAGTTATTTATGATTACAATGTTAGTTAGATAAATATTATAAATGGTTAAATTTAGTTTAGAAGTGATACTCGTTCACATATGTGCTCGAATTAGGTGGGTTCAGGATCATACCCGTCTAATGAGAGTGCTGGTGGGAAGGGGTGTCACATTGACAGTTACCATAGTGGTTGAAATCAAAGGCAGTGTGGCTGACTAAGATGACAATGGTTGTAGGCATGCCTTATTGGCACATTAGGCTTAAAATTCGACCCTATACAGTTGGGGTGTCAACTACATATTAGGACAAGGTTTGGGTAGAAAACTGCCTTGTAACTTCTCATGTAACTACTCATATAGTAGCCTTATAGGCTGGTATGTACTTAAGAAAATTCAGACTCCAAGAGTGGGGGTGTTTGAGGAGTCTCTTTGTTGTAATCTTTTATGTTTGTTAATAATAAAAGTTCAGATTTTGTGCCTATACTTTTATTGCCTTGTGTTGGGTGAGGGATTTGATTGCTGCAAAGGAGCTGTTTGCGGGATTCAAAATTTACCCTTGTGACACTAGGAGTATTGGGACTCCTAGTCTTTGGCATTGGATATGCTCAATTAAGCCTCAAGTACATTGTCTTGATCTATGAATACCTTTCTTTGCTTTCAGTAGCTCCTATTTTATTGGTTGTTGATGTCTGAAACTTTGTTTTTGGCATAATATATCTATGATCCTTTGTACTTGTTACTTTTTGTCAGTTTTGTTAGCATAGATGTACCCTAGTGCCATTCTATTAATGTAAATGACATTGTAAATTATCCCTAATGGCAATAAGATATTCATTTTAAATAAAGTGTTTATTTATTTGAGTATTTACCCTTTAGCATGATGTTAAATAAATTTATTATCAAGAGTTGATAATATGAGTTACAAATTTATTTAGTACATATGCTATAAATAGCTTATAGTCGTATAATTGATATTGGGGTAATATTAATTAAACTATCACCTCTGTCTATTTTTCGTGATTAGTATGTGATACTAATAGTAGGAGGTAGTGAGTCTTATGCTACTTGATATGAGATATCAGAATAGACATGTGGATACTCATGAGATGGGTGGATCGAATAGTGACATTAGATTAATGATCACATGGATATTCACTTATAGTCAACGATCATGATCTAGTTCATAATGGTGCATATATTCATTTGACTTGAGGTGACACGGTTATTCACATTTGAGGAGTTAGAGTTTGCTACCACTTCCATACTTGTGTTAACCACACATGGGTATATGGCGTATGGTGGCTCTAGTTAGTCAAATGTAGGGATGAGTGTTCGACCAAGATAGAATTCATTACCTGGAGTGAACCGGGATAAGATTCAGAACTATCTAAGTCTTTTCTTGATGAATGAGTTCCTGGTCAGGACAAACATAACAGGCTGAAAGAGTTTCAGTACTAGAAAGAGTTTCAGTACTAGAAAGAGTTTTCTAGTCTTTGTTATGTTTTATCAAGAATAGAACTTGAGATGAGTTTAAGTGATATATCTATTAGAGTTTGACTAATCCTTGACTTTAGGCTATATCGGGATCTTTTAATGAAGGAATTTTAGTGCACGGTAATTATGATCAAAAGGTTGATGTGAATTAATAAATACATTCATATCTAATTGGGTAGTTATGATATCGATGCTAGGGGTCACTCACAACTTATGAGAACTAAATATGAATAATTGGGATTTTCACATTTACACTTGAAAGGAGTTTCAAATAATGTCAAGTGTTGACATTATGTTCTCATTGCCAATTGTACATGGACCTAGAAAGTCACACCTTAAAGGTTTTATCAAATCTTTAACTATATCAATCTAATTATTGATTAAAGAGTTTAATCAATTGATTGAGATTGATGAAATTTGATTTATATTTAATGCAATGATTCTAGCATATCATGAAATCTAATTTCATTGAAAGATTTATTATTATTAATTTATGCTTAATTAATATGAGATATTAATTGAGATATTAAATTAATAAAGTATATATGTTTGTTTCTTAATTAATTGGGTTAATGGCTTAAAAGTGTTTTGGGCTAGAGATAAAACCAATTAATTGACAAAGCTCATATGTATTGTTCAAGTCCACTTGTTATGATAGAATGGGCTTTGGGTCAAGAGTTGACCCATTGCTATAGCCCATGTCCATTAAATGATATATTTGATTTTAATAAATCAAATATTATTATTAAGAAATTAATTAACATATATATAAGTCTATGGTGATGTAGAGATTCTTGTAATTCTCTACATCCTCCACTAATTTTGGACATTAGTGACTTATATGATGGTTAATTAATCATGACATGTAGGATAAGGGTGATGTCACCTTCTACTTAGCTAATCTCTTAACCAATTATATCTAAAAGAGTTTTAGACATTAATTGTTGGTTTGGTGAAGGGCAAAAACGTGGAAGGCATATAAGATAGCAAAAAGAAACATAACAAATACAAGTGATAACCTTTAGAAAGCTCTTGTAGAGATCAAGTGAGAGTGCAAGCTTGAGAGGTTAACAAAGAGAGGATTCTTGCTTCCATTGATCAATACAAGAAAGAGGTTTTGTTGAAGCTTGGTATTTCAAGCTAGAGGTCTCACACTTGGGAGATTAGAAGAGTTGATTCAAGTGTTGAATCAAAAAGGACATACCAAACTAGTAGAATACTTATGATCATCTTCAAACTTTGGAAATTAGTAAGTTCTTCTAAGACTTATGTATCCTAAGTTGATGATTTCATGTATTTGTGTTGCTGTGATGATTAGTTGTGTTAATTGCAAATTGGATTCTAGGGATAGGAATTCTTGATGAGATCAAGGGTTATGTTTAAGCAAATTTTTGAAATTTGCCTTACTTAGCATTTGATGTCTAAGTTGCATAATCGATTCCTAATAAGTTTGACACCTCAACTTATAGTTTTGCCATTTTAACACCCGAACTTGCCTAAAATAAAATTTTAAAACCCCTGTCAACACACATGACATGAAATAGCGAATCAGCATGTGCCACATCTTAAGGATTTGACTGACCAAAAACTGCAAGTAGATGTGTTAAACTACAAAAAAGTGGCAAGTACAAGGGGTGGTAAAATGCATTATATCATCAAATTAGTGCAAATTAGTGTATTTTAGACAAATTTAAGTGTTAAAATGACAAAATTGTAAGCTCAGGTGTCAAATTGACAAATTATATCAAGTAGAAGGGGGTTGCATATGTATTATACATTTTTGTTATTATTAGGTTGAGTGCTGTCTTGAAATAATGAGAGAAACATATCATTGTATTAATTAAAAATTTATTATGTAAGAATAAGTAATAAAATTTATATTCTATTTAATTTGCACAATTAATTTTGAATAATCATTATTTAAATATTTTGCTTCACATGCATCAATTGAAAAATATAAATTAAATAAAAATAAAAAATTTATGTATTAATTTGTCATCATCAATAAATCATATTTAAACTGTAAAAAAATGGTAAAAGATTGTGTATTTTTTTTACAAATAGTTAAAAGATACGTTTTATCTTCGCTCAGTGCACGAGAACGCAGGATACGAGCTTTAAGACAAAAGTTTTAATAAATAAAGCTCATAACTCTGATGGTCAGTCTTACTTAAGTTCTAGTAGGAGAGCGCAGCGAGCGAACTCACATGAACTTGACCCGTTTCCCCCATCCGAAGGCAAGGAAACGGGACAAGGGCATGGGAGGGCGTGAGCAAGCGATAAAGCTCTCTTACACTCGACAAATATCCACAACAGATACCCAATGTAGCGCTTATATGTGGATCAACTTAAATTTTTTTGGTGGTCATGTTAGTAAAGCTTCACTGAATTTTCAATCACATTACTAAACTTATAAAGACATGTCAAAATTACAAGTAGGTATGAATTTTTTTTAAATTTGCCAATTATAAAATGAAATGTTGTTTATAATGGATAGGATTAATGAGTAATGACGCTGCAAGTTTATCCACTTCTCGCCTCTAAACTAAGTTAGCACCCAGGCTGTAAAAACGCACCGTTTCTGGTATTCAATTACCACAGAACCGACGTCGTTTCGTATTCTTTATATAACGGCCGTGACGTGTTTTGTCATCGTCTTCTTCACAGGATCAATTGTCGGAATAAAAAATGCTCAGACCTTTCAAGGCCGCAACTCTCCGTCGATTTTCCTCTTCAATCTCTAATCTCCGATCGGTGAGTACACTGGTTATAGCGGAACACGAAGGCGGTGCTATAAAATCACCATCGATAAACGCAATTGAAGCAGCAAAAGCTTTATCCAATGATAATTCGATCTCTATTTTACTAGCTGGTTCAGGCGCTTCCCTTCAACAAGCTGCTGCTAATGCCGCATCATGTCATCCCTCAGTTTCACAGGTTGTTATTCCTTTTTAGCATTTTGAGCACAGGAGGTGAAAAGAAAAAAAAAATTGAATTTCATTTTAGGTTTGTTTAACGTTGCTGCTGTTATTGTTCAGGTACTTATAGCGGATTCAGATAAATTTGGATATTCTTTAGCTGAACCATGGAGTAAATTGATCAGTTTGGTTCAGCAAAATGGCGGTTACTCGCATATAGTTGCTGCTGCAAATTCGTTTGGGAAAAATACATTACCACGCGCTGCTGCTCTTTTAAATGTCTCTCCAATTACTGATGTCATTGATATCTGTAGCTCTACTCAATTTGTCAGGTATCTTTTTCATGCTTCAATCTTTGCATGATATCTGTTTGATACGGAAGGGGATGTTTAGATTCCAAGAATTCTATTCCAAGTTTAATTTTGAAAACAACCAAATTAAAATTTAGTGATAGTCCTAAGAATTAGTTCCAAAGATTGATTTCGAAATATGGACTCTTTTGTGTACCAAGCTCTCCAAGAAGAAGAGATTCCAAGTTTCTAGTCCCATTGTTTTCAAAAGTTCCACTTCTGGTACATCTTTTAAACTTGCATAAGTATAGTTGCTTTGAGGTAAAATTGAGTCATCTTGTGTTTTTTGACATAAGTGTTGAGGGTTTCTCCTGTTTATTTATACATAAAATTTTATGGAACATAGTTGTTGGGAATTATGACCCTTTGTTTAAGCATTTTCTGGTCTCTTTTAAGCATGAGCGACTCAGTTATAAACTGAGATGCAAATGTTTCAGTTGGTAATACATTGAGCAGTTTACATGAATGGAAACATTGTATGATTCATCTGATGTATCCCTTGCTATAATTTGCATCTTAATCCTACAATTGCAATGCCAAGAGTTTTATAGGCATCTGTCATCATGATCTGCTAGAAGCAATATGTACGTTTAAATCATACAGTTTACATATTAATTTTTATGTTAATGTGGCAGACCAATTTATGCTGGAAATGCACTTTGTACCATTCGATACACTGGCACCAGTCCTTGTATGCTTACTGTTAGATCAACATCTTTTCCAGTACCTGATATCTCAGCCAATGTAAAATCCAATGAGGCTTCTATTTCTCAGGTTGATCTCTCAACCTTTGATGAAGGTATGTTTATCTCTATCCAATGAATTTTTTGGCTAGTCTCTGCCTTATGATGAAGCATGCTGTCATCTTTATTGCTGTTGCTAATAAACTGCATGCTAGTTGATTGTTTTTGCAAACAGCTATTACTGGCTTTTTTTTTTATTTGGCTAAGAAAGAAAGCTCATAGTTTTCATAATTGACTTGCAGATTATGTTGGTAAGTCTAGATATGTGCAGCAGACATCTCAGGATACAGAACTCCCTGACCTCGGAAGTGCACAAGTTGTGGTCACTGGAGGTCGAGGGTTGAAAAATGCTGAGAACTTCAAAATGATCGAGAAGCTTGCAGAAAAGCTTGGTGCAGCTGGTAGCTCTCAAAATACCTTTTTCATTTTCTTAAAATTATATTGCTGGAGCTTATGTTCTATATTTGCTAAATCATGTTTGTCAAGGTGGCCTTATATTTTTTTTAACTAAGATGTTCTTATATTAAGATAACTACAAATCAACATTACTTAAGCTGACAATTATTTTTTTATTTTTTAAATGTAACAAATGACTTGGCATTTTGTTCTTATGTTAGTGGAATTTATTTTGAACCTCTTTTTATGTTCATGTCAGTTGGTGCCACCCGTGCTGCTGTTGATGCAGGATTTGTTCCAAATGACCTCCAGGTAACATTTATAGGCTGGCTTCTTCTTTCCGACTTAAGCATGTCATATAGCTTCAGTATGGTGCTAACTTCTAGAATTTTGATTGAATGGAGAGCACAGTTCTTCACTGATTAAAATACTTTCTTGTGGAATGATGATATTGTATCTAAGACATACTAAGTTACTGCAAATTTTTCCTATTGAACTGCATGAAGCTTTTTGATTTCTGTTGATGGTAGAAAAAATGAATGATTACGTTCCTGTGCATTTCTGTGGATTCTTGAGAAGCCTGTATAATTCATTCTAGTGATTCAGGAGGCCACTTATAATCTGAATTATAATCTACACATTGTGCAATTGCAGGATCCATATATATTTATCACCCTGGTTTGATTATAGCTGCTTTCTTTGTCAGGTTGGTCAAACTGGAAAAATAGTTGCTCCAGAATTATATATGGCTTTTGGTGTCTCTGGAGCCATTCAACACATAGCTGGCATGAGAGATTCTAGGGTCATTGTTGCTGTGAATAAAGATGCAGATGCTCCTATTTTCCAGGTGAGGATTAATTTTTATTTTTTCCTCTCTCTGAGATTGATTTATAGGAAAAAATTTAATCTTTGGTTGCTAGTTGGAATTTTAGATTCAAGATTCAAGCTTGCAATGCCTTTTTAGCTAGAGATTTGAGGGTCTTGTTTTCTTAACGCCATTAGAGCGTGCATATCATTTCTTGTTACAAGAGCCAAAATCTCTCATTCAAAATGTGCCTATCATAACTGATGCATGTATTCTCTTATGTTGGTTCATTTTATCAATTTTATTCAAATTTGTTACAGCTATATATATTTAGGGCACATTTGCTATGCTTCACAATGAGATTCCATTTTCTTGTTTGGCATATAAACAGTGCAAAAACTTTTGCTATATTTTTACATTAGACTAGTTTAAGTTTTGGTGGCACCTACGAATGTGTGATTTCTAAAAATGCCATCAATTTTATCCCAAAAATAATTTTGGAAGTCTTATATTTAGAAATCCAATTTTATTCCAGCTTCATTTCTATGAGGTATTTTAACATAGCCTAAAAGTTGTTTCTATTCATAAACTGGACAATCTTCTGATTCTTTATGTCAGTGGTGCCATTTTAGATCTCTGCCAATAGGTTCTTCGATGAATAATTGATACCACTGTGACCAGAATCGGAGAATCCCCCAATTATTCATCTCCCCCTGGAAAAAAAAAAGAAAAAGAGAGAATTAAAAAGGGAAATGTCTTGGTAGTCTAGAAAGACTTGAATCTGTGGAGCTCACAAGGGGAACAAAATTAATTTTAGGTCCTGTAATTGGGAGTCGTCACATAATTGGTTCTGAAAGAAAATTAATTTTATATGTTGAAATCATATTCTGAAAACATGACTGTTGTTTGCAATTCATTGACAACCTGAATGGATGTATTCTTTGGGTGTAGGTAGCGGATTATGGGCTTGTGGGTGATCTATTTGAGGTGATTCCAGAATTGTTAGAGAAGATTCCTGAGAAAAAGTAGACATGTGTACTTGAACTCTTCAAGTCTTGATTGAAATGTATACGGAGCACATAACATCTTGTTCATTAATAATGTTCAAATTGGAAAAAAGATACACATTATGAAAGTAATAATAAAATGGAACTTTGATACGGTACAGAACAATGCATGCTTATGGGCACAGTTCTGCAATATTTATCCATTAAATCTGAGGTCAGTCTGCAGTTAGGAGTCGAGAAAAATGAAGCTAACAGAGTAAAGGGCTATAGACTGGAAACTTGAAATGGCGGTTGGCTTATTGTATAAACTGCAGACTGAATTTGTCTATAATCAATTCCATGGGAATATTTGCAGCAAGCGCATCTGGTGTAGTGGTATCATAGTACCCTCCCACGGTACTGACCGCGGTTCGATTCCCCGGATGCGCATTATTGGTGGAAATTTTTTTGGATGGAATAAATTGAGGCAACCAACTTTTACAACTTTTTTTTTTCCAAATATAATACTTTTATTTATCTGCAAAGATTTTTCAAATCTAAATTGAATAAGTTGACCTAAACAGCTTTTTTTTTTTTTTTTTAATTTCTCAAATATAATACTTTTATTTGTCTCAAAATATAACATATTTTCTTGTTTAAGATGCACATTGTTGGTGGAAATTTTTTTTGGATGGAATAAATTGAGGCAACCAACTTTTACAACTTTTTTTTTTCAAATATTATACTTTTATTTATCTGCAAAGATTTTTCAAATCTAAATTGAATAAGTTGACCTAAACAGCTTTTTTTTTTTTAATTTCTCAAATATAGTACTTTTATTTGTCTCAAAATATAACATATTTTCTTGTTTAAAATGTAGTAGTTAATTTATGAATTTTAAAAATATTTCTGTTTAACATATATTTTTATCAACAAATAATATTAACCCAGTTCGAATTCCAACTTTTAATTATACTCTATCAGCAAATAACGAAAAAAATACATTAGGAAAATAATAATTAAAATTTATTATTTCAAGTATATCAATCAAATTTTGTTAGACTTTGTGAAAATAAAAGTGTAGATATCTTCTTGTGATGGAGGAATACCCTTTTTTTTTCAACTCAATATTCCTATAGAGAAAATTTTGTTAATACTTTATTACCTCGTACTTTATGCTAGTTAGTTATAGAAGATTCCTTTGTTTTCTTGGAGAATAAATGCATCACTTGTATATAAACAATTCCTCTTGTATCATTTTGTATATAGTGAGAAAAATGCAAATTTATTAGACTATGTTTTTGAGTCGTTTTCATGACTTTGTTCAAATATTTTCTTATACAAAACATTTTCTATGCTAAACATTAAGATAAAAAAAATTCCAAACATAAATAAAAAGGCTAAATCATGGTGGCAATTCTGAGTCCAATACTCCAATCAATGCCAAAAAGTGGGGCAAAGATCATTTTGCCACTTTCTTTTAATGTGGCATGAAAGAAAAGACTTTGATTGAATGAATATCAACTCATATCAAATGACCAAAAAAAAAGGGCATGCAAACAAGAGCAATAAGTGGTCTAAAAATTGCATGGTGATCATAGTAGATTTTAATTAAAAGATATTAACACTATGTATGGCAACTATAGAGAAAAGGAAAGGAAAAATTTTTTTTAAAGAAAGATAATAAAAAATACAAATTTTGTTATGTTCGGTAATTTAAAATTAATTACTAAAGGAAAAGGAAGAAGAAATGTTTAAACAGAAAATAAAACTTTAAATTACAATGTGTTTTGAACACCAATTTAGGATTATAATCAATTCCACATTCTATAAGAAAAACGAAGGGAAGTAATTCCCCTCAATTTCCTTTCTCATTTAATAACTTTCAATGTTCCTCCTATTCTCTTCCCTTCTCTTTTATATTTCAATCCAAGTATAGTGTAAATAAGGCCAAAAAGTGTTAAGAATGCATATATCCCACATTGGTAAAATACAAAGGAGTTGAGTGAATTATAATGTGGTGGACTTGGACCCTAACACAAGCCAATTGGTTTTATGTTAGATGAGTTCAACCTCACTTGTAAGTCACTCGTGTACGTGGGCTTGCACTTCTCCCCGAGACCTGTGGATGATTTTCACATGGTATCAGAGCGGCAACGATCCCGGAACCTGTACAGACTTGGTACGGTGAGCAGCCCGATTGTTGGTGCGACCCATTTAATGATTCGGTACTCGGTCCGGTTGTGGATTACGTGGGTTTACACTTCTCCCCGATATCCGTGGATGATTTTCACAAGAAGTAGAGTCTGGCAACTCATGCAGGATTTGGATATGGAAATGACTTTTTTTTTTTTAAAAAAGATATGGAAATGGAAATAAGTTTGATTGGTCTAATAAAAAAAATAATAACAATACCAATAATAGCAAGAAAAGGGTATAAAAATTTTGGTACGTGGACATTGAGTTTTTCAAAGAAAAATGCAGTAGAAGCCTACAAAATATCCAAATTCGATAATGAAGAAGTGACTTTGATTGGATTGATTTATGCTGGTGGCCACTCAAGAATAGTACAAACAAGAATTAATGAAATGGTGAAATTTGAGTATATATAGATAGTTGCATGGATCAAACATAATGAGTGTATAGTATACCTTTTAGCATGTGCAACATGTCCCAATTGCACGTTCATATTCTTAGAAAAATTTGTAATTTTGAGTGTCACCAAAGTTGTATAGATAAAAATTGTTTGCTAAACGAAGAGCAAATGGGGACTCTACGATTTTGATTGGGTTAGATTCTCAGTTGCTTAAAAGACTTCGTGGACTTGACTAGCACCAACAAAAAGAGATTTCATGGTCCATATATATTGCTGAACTTGGATTGCATTGCTTTCTTATAATACAATATCGATATGTGACTGGCGGTATTTGGAAATAATTAATAAAATATATATATATATATATATATATATATATATATATATATAATTAATAACAATTGAAATTAGCTGATAGAGAATTGTTTTTACTATATTTTTAAAATTAGCATTTAGATATATATATATATTTGACCTAATGACCATTTATCGATGAGAATATCTTAAGTATAGAGTTAAAGTTCTACAGTTATTTTAAGAAATCAATGTTCATTTGATATTATTTAACCACTATTTATTATTAAATGAATTGTATAATAAAAGTGATTTGTTCCTTTTATAAATTCATTCACCTATCTTTTTTTTTTTTTAGCATAGAATTCATTCACCTATCTTAATCATCATGTTACTTGGTTTTTATTATTTAATGAAAATTTATTAATGCAAGACCAAAAGGTTCTGATTATAATTAGGGAGAATTGCTATTTCCCCTGTATTTTGGCCTATTACACTACTTCATCCCTGACATTTGAAAAAATATTTATTCATTCTGATATTTATAAAATTTTGTACTATTTCATCCCTAAAGAATGACTAATTAGTGTTAATTATTACAAATGTTAAGGATGAATAAATATTTTTTCAAATATCAGGGATGAAGTAGTGTAATAGGCTAAAACATAGGGGAAAAATAACAATTATCCCCTATAATTAAAGCTCTAAACAAGATACGAGTATTCAATATGCTTCTCTGCCAAAAACCAAAAAAAAAACGAGTTTCTTTTTTTTTTTTCCTTATTAACATGTACTTTTTTTTAGGTCAAGATTAACATGTACTTTTAATCTTAATGCAAGAGTGACTTTCAATGAGATTAGAATTTATGGAATGCATTTGGGAAACACATTCCAAAGTTTTCAAAATGTCTTTCAAAGAAAATAAAAGCTTCCCCTCCATATTAAATAAAGCAATTGTAAAAGATTTATAGCCTATATACGGAGAAAGAGTACCCTTTTAATCTTTAACATTTTTTTTTTTTGGGTAGAGGTGGGCACCAGACCCCCTCTATTTGTAGAGGGCGCTAATCCCACGGCTGGACTGAGCCAGCCCTAGACAGATTGACTTCAACCTCTTTTTTCCTGGCCTCCAGGAATCGAACAGGTCATGGGCTCACCACCCCCACCACTGAACCACAAGAGGTGGGTTTTTTAATCTTTAACATGGTGAAAGTTAATAATTTTTTTTTAATACGAATGCATTGTATCTTAGCTATTATCAGATGAATAATGCATATAATAAAATATTTTATACCCGAATTATATATAAAATGTGACAAATACTTAAATACTATATAAATATAACGGAGAAATCTAATACAATTGTTTAGTCTGTTTAGGACAGACGGATCATCCTGTCACAAGGTAAAGACATTAATAGAGGCTATGTTCAATTTTTCACTCCCCATAATCTTCCTTTTAAAAGTCCTTGAAAAAAAATTAATAAATAAAGAATCAAAGAAACTTACCGATTTTTTTTTTGCCGATAATCCCAAAATCAAATTTGTATTACTAATTTCCACAGAGACTTTCCTCTGTATTTACCTTTTTATTTCTCGTACACTCGACTTTTTACAAAAGCCTTCCTTTTTGTTTTTCTAGACAATAACTCCCTTTTGGGAGTGATCCGATCTATGTTCTAACAGTCCTAAGATAAGAATTCATACTATTTTTTTAAACTTTTTTTTTTTTTACTTGAATTGAGAATTAAAGGTTACAGTCTTGTGTATAGACAAAATCAATAGCATTGCCTTCCTCTTTTATTTTTATTTTTATTATGCTGTAATTATTCTTTTCACATTGTTGAGGTCGACCTTAAAGAGATGAAGTAATGTCGGCAGTCGGCAGTCGGCAGTCGGCAGTCGGCTGAATTATATGTGTGTCATCTGATCTCATGAGGTTTTGGAATATTACTTTTACTTTGGTGACAAAAGCAATTCTGATCTTATAATATTAATATTATTTGCATTTTGTTTCAACTTTAGTAGATATGATGAAACACCACTAACTCTATTATTTTTAATTAATGGATATTCATCTTCATCTCTCGACCTATGCTAACACTGTAATTCAGTCTTTAAAATTAACAAGCAATTCAATATTTTTCAAAAATGTAATCTAATTTTTATCTTTTTAATAATTATAGTTTAATTTTTATATCATAACTTTTTTGACTAAATAATAAAAATTTTATTCATCGTTAATGTCAATAGTAATTTTTATATCGTAACTTTCATGAACAAATGATAAAAATTTCATTCATCATCAATATTGATAGTAATTTAGGTAGCAGCAATACAGATGCAGAAACATGGGAAACAAGGATATAAACACAAAGAAATAACTTTTAATTAAAGTGTTTATTTTATAAATTAAAGTGTCCAGATAGCATGAATATGAAACAATGAAGATACAAATACAGAAAGACACCCGTTATAACTGAAGTGTTCATACATCCTAGATAGTAATTCTCTACCAGCTTATAGTAACAATTCCAAATAATTAATTAAAAAAATAACTTGGCAGCGCTAAATTGTATATATAGGCACAAATTAATTAATCTTTAATTAACATTCCTTTACAAATAACGCAAAATTCTCGAATTTAATTAATAATCGTAGGAAATTAACCATCTTAACTAATAGTTTCTAAATTATTCTCATATGGTATAAGGAACAAAGATTCAAACACATTATAGGGTTTATTGCACCAATGATATCTTAATTTTTGTCTATGTTTCGTTTTAGTACCAAATTTTTAATTTTTTTACTTTCAGTTACTGAAGTTTTTTTTTTTTAGGTTAAAGTACCTCCAATATATCTGATCAAATTTAGCATGCGTGGCAGCCAGAATAAATATATTCTTAGTATATTAGCCACATAAGTATCCCATTAAGCAGCCTAATAATCTTGTGGGCCCTAAAATCACATATTTTTATCCTTTTATTAGGGTTTTCATGTATGCTAAATTTTATTTTCTGGAGCCCACAAGATGATTAGGCTATTTAATGGGATGCTTACGTGACGAAAATACTGAGAATATTCATATTTCAACTGTCACGTATGCTAAATTTGATTGGATATATTCGAGATACTTTAACCTGAAACAAAAATAGAACTTCAGTAACTGAAAAGAAAAAAATTAAAAATCTGATACCAAAATGAAATATATGACAAAGTTAAGATACCATTAGTGCAATAAATCCTACATTATACAAAAGTCAAATTACAATGTGCACACTCATATATAAGACCACATAAAATTTTTCTCTCTCTTTGATCTTTTCTAATTAATTAAATGACAAATAGCTCATTAATTTAATTTAATTTCTTAGTTAGAGGGATGATTCGTTTTTCAAAACATGTTTTCAAAAAGAATCTTTAAGTGGGTTTGGAGGATATTAAGTGGGCATGTTAGGTTAAACGTAGTTGAATTATAAAGAGAATATCATAATTAATCAAGTAAAATAAGAAAAATTAATCTAATCAAACACGTACTCAAATGCTTTAGAACCACAAATGTTGAATCACAGAAGCAGAAAGAAGAATATATATAATTACTATGAGAACGAAGGCTAGAAAACCGACTTAGAAAATTGGTTTTGCTCATTTTTTTTCAACCAAGATATGTAAATTGATCATATTTGTATCTCGTGACTGGCAATTTATTTAAAAAAAAAAAAATTTAACCCGGTAAAATTTTGGCTTCTCTTTGTAAGCTCTAGTTGTTCTAATGAATTTTATATTGATAAAAAAAAAACTTTTGGTTGCATTCGATAAGTGATAAGCAGTTTAAGTATTAATTAAAAATTTTATATATTTATCATTCATTTATTGACAGAATACAATATAAATAGAACATATTATAAGAAAAAATTCACACACATATATAGTGAAAATTCTATTTGAATAGAAACAATCAACAACAGTTTAGTTTAGGTGATAATGATAATGTAGCAACACAAAAATGACTTATTTCTTGGTAGCTTTACAAAGCAAATGATCTAGGAATTACACTGATAACAAAAGGAAGGTGCAAGTGGTGCATGCATTTTTTTTTTTTTTAGCCTTGATATGGAAAGTTTCCTAACCTTAAAGCAAAGATTGCCAAAGCTACAAGGCAATATAAATCAATAATTTTCTTCAAACACTATGCAGCCTAATTTCGTGCAATATTCCTCTACTTTAGTTCATTCAAGACACTTAGACTATAACCATTTAAGCAAAACTTGTAGTATATTGCTGAAATGTAGTGTGCTACTAATTTGGTGTTATCGATATATAGAACAAAGTGTTCTCTTTCTTTGATGCTTTCGGTATTTAATAACGACAAGAAGTTTGACTATTCCAAAATTTGAGCTGAATGGATTCTCAAGAGAATAAAACTCTATCAATATTTATTTTTTTTATATATAAAACTCGAATCTTATACTTTTATCAAAAGGAATCCAAATTTTTATTTAAAAAAAATTTAAACTTTTTATCACTTAATTTAAATAGGTTTTCTTTCTTCTTTGTTACAAATACTTTTTCTTTCATCTTTTGCTTTTGTTATTTCAAAAATTTCTACTACAAAAACATTTATCACCTTATAAATTTATAACCTTTTGAGACATGTGACCCATTATTTACTCGATATTATATATAAATTTAATTATATATTTTAAATTAATTTGTTTAGTTTTAAATAAATAAAATAAATTTTACTTACACGAAAATATAACTTGACATATACATTAAAATCATTGAATTATGAACACGTATTTATTATTACTTATGTACTAATAATTTAATATTAAAATATAAAATATATCTTATTCGATTATTGATAATTATACATTATATATACACTGGGTGTAAGTAAAAGGAGGAGGAGAAACACTTGCATGAAATAATAATCTACATATTCATCTCATATGCTACTGCTGATAGTGAAATCGATGGGTTTTAATCCCATTTTATATAGATACACAAGGCATGAATTGCACTGATGCAACAGGTACTGGACCATATTAAGAAGTAATGATGATAAAACTATTTAAAATAAAAGATCAACCAAAATAATTCACTGCAAAAGACAAAGGAACTAAACAAAGTCCCCTTTTCTTCAATTCTGTGTTGTCACTTTCCTTTCCAACAAAACCCAGATCACTTCTCTCATCTACCACCTGATTTGAGGCCATATTTGCTTTATCCTGGAACACCAAGAACCATGATACTTGCAAGGATTATATATGATTGGATCATACATTGGAAAAAAAAAAACAAAAAATGATCAACACCCATTAAAGAAAAGACATTTTTCAATACATAATTAGATGTTTTGTGTCTTGTTTACCTGTGAAATGTGCATGTCTCTTTGTTTAGCGCTCTTGTCAAACTCGTTCATGCTATCACAAACCTAATCTCATACAACAAACAGAAAATTAATTAATATTAAACAAAATGGTATCATCAGCTAATTAAAAGAGTTGACATTTTTGCAAGAATAATTAAAATGGAATTAGAATACTGTATATATAGTTTGTCAAATAATTGAAGAAAATTAAAATAATAACAATGATAATAATTTAAAAAAATAATAATTCTGACCTTGGGACTATTGACAGGAGAACTAGCAGTATCCTCCAAAGAATCATCAATCAAAGCTCCTTTTGTTTTCCTCTTCCTGAAACTTAATCTACTGTAATTACTTCTATTATCAATGGGTGATCCATTTTCTTCAAGATGATCATTATTAGACTTCTTTAAGATCAAAGAAGCAGCATCAGAGACCAGAGAAGAAGCTGCAGCAGCTCTTTCATCATCAAAAGAGAAGAAAGACCTACTACTGTTTTGATCATCACCACCAATACTATTATTTTTGATGTTCTTGGCAAAAAAATCATCAAGATACATAGTCCAACCACTCTCTTCAACACTATCATCATCATCATCAAGGACAACTATTGTTCTCTCATTAGAAGAGGAAGAAGCAAGTCTTCCCTCTGACGAGTAATCTTCCATATATATATATGTGTTTGGTGTTATGAGAAGAGGAAAAAGAGGTACAGAGGAATAAGAGAAGATAAGCTGAAACTTTTGGAAGTCTTATTGGCTACTTTATTGAACAACCCTTTTGAAGAACTATATATAGGACATAGAATATTTTTGTGTAAAGCAATAGAATAGAAAATTTATATGTGACATTGGAATCTTTGGTATGCGGGCCATAAATAGAGGAGGAGTAGGAGAAGTTAAATTCTTCTCTATTTGAGTGTGAGAGAGAGATAGACAAGTGTTTGAATTTGTTGTCAATGATATATATTTATATATAAATAATATTTTTGTGTAGCTTGTAGCCATGGTGAATAGTACCATCGCTAATAGCAATTTTTCAAAAAAGAAATTTCTCATTTGATTAGATGTTTGTATTTAAAAAATAAAAAAATACTTTTACTCTTGTATTTAAAAAATAAAAATTTTTTTAAAAAAAATTATCGTATAACAGATGGCGACCACTACACCGTTTTCTATATATACATATAAAGCGGATTAGATATGCAACCAACAGAGATTCTTTTGCCAAATTTTTATATCTTTTGGGCAGACCTTATAGCTTCACCAAGTAGTTTGAACAAGTCACTTATTTGCCTAAAAAAAGAGTTCAACTAGTTCACTGATTTTAATTAGGGAAATTCTTACCTATTTCATCTATATTATATACAATAATTAGAGAAAATATATAGTTTGAGTAGCTAATTTTTTTTTTCTAACGCATAAAAAAATTATAAATTTAATCTCTGATATTTTAGTTAGTGAAACTTCTCTACTATATTAAAAAATTAGATAAATAATATATATTTTCTAGTGTTTTACATTTGATTAATAAAAAGTTAACACGTATATATAATATTTCAAATTTAATATATATAAATGGAATAATTTCTTTCATGATTATATTGGAGAAGGAGAAAAGTTGATATTTAATTAAACTTAAAATCCAATAAATGTTATACTGATCTTTACTCAATTGGCTGAGAGCTCAGTGATGATAAATATTGGGAGAAGGTTTTTTTTTTTTTTTGCTTGTTGTTGTTGGTGGTGGTGGTTGTGAAGTGGAGTTGGGCTATAAAAAATGGAAAAAAAAAAAGAATGGTTATGCACAAGATAATCAATGGCTAATATTACTTTGAAATCTAAAACCTAAAGTTCAAAATCGTTAATGATTTTATAACAGACCTTTGCACGTAATTTAACATTTAATGTTAAAAGTATAATTCCAATTAATACATGGTGATGCAACAGAAAGTTAATCAGTACTAGACTAAACATCACTGACTTTATCTCTAAGTATTTGAAATTGGTGTAATCTGATTATATATATATATATATATATGGTCCATACAAAAATAAATTGTTAGACCTTATTTGCTTATTTCAAGCATCTACTAATAGTAGTTCTCAACTCTAGATTGTATACATCTGAATCTGATAACCATTATTAGTAGCCTTTTACTTCAGACCTTACATAAATTAAAAAAAAAAAAATCATTCAATTCTAAAAGCTTAATTAAGTTGTTAAATAGGACTTCAAAAATAATTAGGTTGGAATTTAAAAGTTTTAATTGATCAGTTTGGTGTAGCTAACAATTGAATTCTAAACTTTTCATTTATAACAACTCTATCATTGTGTTTGAAAATTATTCAATTCAAAAATTAATATATTCAGCAAGACTTTAAAATTAATTCTAATGTATCTCTTTGAGGACAAGAGAAAGAGATAATTATGTATATTTTGTCCCTTTTTTTGAGAAAAAAAGTATTTATTCATTAAAAATTAAAGGGATAAATACAAAATAAAATCTTATAATTTAGCATTTTTTAATTTATGGACTTGTGGTTTTTCTTTACACTTCAATACCTGTGATATTTGTCGTTAGCAAATCTTGACCAAATTTACTAACACTATTATGATGACATGGATGTTACGATGCCGATGTAGATGCCAATGTAGATGTTGACGTTCCGACGTGGATGCCAATGTGAATGTTAACATACTGACGTGGATTTTAACATGCTGACGTGAATGTCAATATCAACATCTATGTTAGCATACATATCATCACAATTTTCGATGTCAATGAATTTATCCTAAATTTACTAAAGTCAAATATCATGAAAAAATTATAAGTCCATAAATGAAAAAAACATTAATCACAAGATTTTTTTTTACTTATCCCAAAATTAAAACTATATCTTAATAAAGAGATAGTGTAAGTAAAAGTGCAATTAAAAAGTACTAAAATAAAAGTACAATTAAATGATATATGATAACTTGAATTGCCTACTCTTTTCACCAATGATATACAATTTTTTCTAATTTTTGTAATTATAATAAAATCGTTATTAAATTCTCATATGCTTTTCTCAATTCTTTTTATAAAATTCTCACTTCTTCCTCATGTTTCGTATACGATTGAACATATAATATCTATACAAAATTTAACGAAACCTATATACTAGAAAATAGAGCCAATTAAATTTGATTGTGATTCTATACGAATTGTGCTTTTACTCAATGACAAAAATTAATGATTCTCTTTTGGAATAATCAGGCTCGAGAAGTTGACAGTACATAGATAGGCAAGAGAAAAAAACTAGCAAAGTAAATCAGAAAGGGGAATAAGAAATCAATATTTTTGTTTAGGTAAAAAATTATCCTATTTGCTAATAAAAAAGTGGTCCAGTGTCACTTTTTTTTAAGAGCAATATGAGATACAAAGATTTAGTTATATTGTCATTAATTTAAAAAGAAAAGATTGCTTCATGTTATACAATCTATTAATATTTAGGTCATTTAACCTTTTTGCCGTGAAACATTTAACGTTTGTTTAACTAAAAATCTATTAGGACCTTTCAAAGTAATGAAAAAAACAAAAGGGGTTAAAAATTAAATTACTAAACATCAAGGTGCAAATAATACAATATGGTAAACTAGAGGGGAAAATAGTAATTACCCCTATGACCTATGGTGTTGCTTGGTGTATTGGCTGACAAGGTAGATCACACCTAATTGTGGACTGCAACTGATGCTGGAAAAATACCACTTTAATTAGAAGAAGATGTTTTAACTAAACATAATAAACCTCTGTTTCAGAAGAAGAAAATATGTGATGGAAATAGAAAATGTAGTGGATTGACAATAGAATTCAATATAGAATGTGCCACGTTATCCTTAATTAATTTAATTAGTTAGTAAGTTAATTATCATCATAAACTATTTTCTAGTGGACTAAACCAAAGAGAAATGATGTCAAGGCTTATGCTAGTGCTATATTTTTTTTCTTGGTAAAGGTCAATGATGAAGGGGAAAATTAAATAAATAATTATAAGTAAACTCCTCTTCAAAGGATAGTGGTGCATATATATATATAATTTCTCATATTATATCCATTTTCCTATTGTCTTGAACTTTTCGGGCAATAAACAATAAAAAATAACCCATTTTCATAAAAAAATAAAATGTTTGAACAGATTTTTTTTTCTTTTAATTTTGGAAAAATTATCCATTTCAAGAGTAGATATGTGTGTGTATATATATATATATATATAATGTATCAATTATATTGGTGTTCAAAAGTAAAATATTCCAAATACTTATCAATCATCTATTTTTATTCGACATTTTTCAGTATTTATGTTATTAGTTTTAACAGTCGTCATCAATTTATTACAACTGCTAATTAAAATATTTACAATCTAGAAAAAATATATTTTTTTCCTTACTAAGCTTAAGTTTCTTAATATTGAATCCATAATTTTATCAATAGATTTTTTTTTGTTTGGATTTAATTTATATAAAGCAAAAGTGTCGGTCATTGTGCAAATGCCCTAGACTGAAGATGCATTAGGGATCAAAAACCTGACAATACAAGCAAAACGGAATTCAAAATCTGACCCTGAAATAGCAAAAGGATGCCGATAACAACATCACAGAAAAAAAATATAATTTTTTTATTAAATTATATGAGAGAGCAGGTAATTATTTGAAAGAATAATATTTAAATAAAATATTACAACCAACCACGCTATTCAGTATTCACGCTATCGAGGACGTCAAACTTTACCCTAAAATAAAGTGAGAAAAGCATGTTGATTGTCATTTATTTAGTACACTTCAAGTTGAAAGGAAATTAATTTTAAAAACGAACAATTAAATTAATTAATTAATTATTTAACAAAAGGCCCAATAGAGATGATAGGACACGTTTTTGTTTCAAATGGAAATTTGAATTTAGAAGCATACAAAAATGATAGTATAAGATGTTTGCATGTAACAAGGCAAAGGTGTGGTACTGGAGGGACAATATTGGAGATAGACATGACCACTCACCACTGTCCTATGGCAAAAAAAAAAAAAAAAAAAAAAAAAAAAACAACTCTAAATTGAAACAATTATATACCATTTTTTTTTACACAATTATATGCCATTTTTTTTTACACAATTATATGCCATTGGATTCTTGCTACTTTACTTTTTTTTAGGGAAATTCTTGCTACTTTCCATTGAAATTAAACTAAAAAACTTTTAATATGAATACAGGGTTGCTTAATGTTTTTTTTTTTCCTAAAAATATTATAATATGCAAAGTTTAAATCGTTGATTGTTGATTTGCAAAATTAATATTTATTTAATTCAAAAAGAAAAAGTTAGTCTTATTTCATTTCTTTTTTATGATATTTTAATAAAATTAGAAGTCCTTAAGATGATGTTGGTGTTAGAGGGGTGTCAGCTTAACTGGGATGCCTTGGTGCACTTATGATTTGGGGCTTCTTCTTCTGTTCTAAAAAAAATGTTTAAATTGACTAATCTCTTTATTAATTAAAATAAAAAAAATTTTAATTGAAAGTTCTTTCTAGCTTGTATTTCTTCAATAACATTTCTATTTTATATGTTTAATTTAATTGGGTATATAATTTGTTGCTAATGTAATCAACATTCCCATTGTTTACAAAATAAATGAGATTAAGATGGTAAGTAGTTCTTTGACCAATTTTTTTCTTAATTTTCTTTTCAAGTTAAAAAAATTGTTCCTTTTTTTCCCATTTGGGTTTCATTTTGTCCATTAAAAAATAGAGAATTAGGTTCTATCAATTCACCTTAGAAAAGGATTCTTTTTTTCTTAACATGTGAACATAAAGTTTTAATTACTTTGCGTTAGGATATAATAATTGATGCATACTTCTAATCATAATTCATATATAATATAAAGTATTTTTCAAAAAAAAAAAATTGAATAGATTTTAGCTACAATTAATAGGGAAAAGTCATTCAGTTATAAGAAAATAATAAAATTTTAATAATGATGGATGATAAATAAAAAAGTTTAAAATTTTTAAAAAATTTTGTAAATAAAAACACTAGTTAAGCCATTTTCTAATAATTATCTGCAAAATAAATTTGATAAAATATGCAGAAAAGTGTGGTCATTTGACTAAAAATTCTTTAAATACATTTCATTGAATTTTTTATTTATTAAAATAACTATATTATCCTCTGATCTTCCTTACAGTAGTCTTAGGACTATATATTTTTTAATTTAATTCTCTGATATCATGTGGACGTCTATTATTTAAAAGTCTCATTATAATTAATATTTGAAATGGTAAGATTGTAATAACATATGTTCCCTTAAATTAGACTTTGTAATTATGAAATTATATTTATCTCTAATCCAATATTGTTTTCAATATCATTTATTTCAATTTATTTAACAAAAGTTAATGCACCTCTGGCATCATCATCTTCTTTTGTTTTTGGCTCATGCGTCATGCAATCATGATTGAAAATTGCCAATATTGCTTCAAAAAGAACAAGAATTAATGGAGGAATGTAATTTTAATTTTAGTTCATGGTGACTTGTCTTTAACAGAATCATAATTAATTTATAAAAATAAATTCTTATATAATTCTATCTTTTATCACACATATAATCAATATTTATATCATTAATTTCTTCATTAATAAAAAATCATATATATATATATAGAAGAATTTGTTATTTCAAATATACATAATATAAATATAATCATTGATTCAGCATTTCCCTTGTAACATTCTTAAAGAATGAGATTTTGTTAGATCTCATTTTGATTAAATATTCTCAAGTGCTATCTAGGTCTTAAGTAGACCTACTCCCATTATAAATTAGATCTCTTATCTTATTATATACTTATTGTGTTTTGACAAAGTCCCCTATGGAGAACATAACCTACATGAACATTTTCAATTTTTTTTCTTTTTCATCACAGATTTACTTAATTATTGCAAATTCTATTGTTAATGATTTCACAGATATGTTAAGATATAATAAAATAAAAGTTAATATAAGGATTAATTCAAGTGTCAATCCTCTAGTTAGTTGGAGATCCAACATTAAAATATTGTTCCTTTTAGCTAATAGCCACACAATCGTCTTTTTATTTAAAAAAAAAAAAGACTAAAAATAAAATTGGATCTTATAATGTGTATTTTTTTTATAAGATATAGTGTTGTTGTGTGTTATTTAAATTAAAAGAATTTTAAATTTATAGGATTATTTAGTGGTTTAAGATTATATTACATAATAAAAAGTTTTATATTCGAATTTATATTATATTAAAATTTTTAATTCAACATTAACTATAAAATATATATAAAAATTAATTTTATATTTAATATAGCGTAAGAATCTTTTATAATTATATTATCAAAAGAACTTATATTTAACTTGATTTTTCTTTAAAGACATGGCTAATAATAAAAGGACCAATTAACTTTATAAAACCAAGATGGGATAAGGTATGATGGGTACTCATAGGGTGAGACAATACCTTACCAAGTTTGATTAGTGCAACACAAACAAGGAAATTAGAGGGGAAGATGTATCTCAATTTTTCAATGACATGTACAAGTGAAATTGATGCCACTACTTAGTGGGTCCAATGTAACATGATTCCTTCAAGAATTTGTTGCCAAATTAAGTCAAATACTTTGTATTTTCATTTTCAAAGGAGTAATCTAATAATAATTTTGGTCTTTTAGCTTGCCTAGTTAGTTCCATGGCTCTTTCAAATGTTCAATAGTTGTCATTACTTGGACTAAAATAAAAACTTATGGATTATAGCACATGTGTGCATCAATGCCCACGTGTATATACATAGTTTCACATATGCTATCACATGAGAAGTTTTCTATATGGTCCAAATATATCTATGTGGTAAATAATGATATATTCTTTACTAATTAAATGTAATTGAAAATTAGTCCGCAAAGGAGTAATCCAGTGATCACTTCTCTTTAAAAATATTGTAAAATTAGAATTTAAATTTTAAATGTGTAAAATTATTTTCACTTGACTTGAAAAGGGAAGACTGTCTTCTATTATACAGTCAATTTATTTGACGTTCATATTAATAATAAAAATTTTTAAAATAAATTTATTTAATAATTTGAGCACAATTCTCTTGTTTCACTTGTAATTACACCAAAAAAAAAAAATTACACCTAAAACATTTATTAATTATAAATGAATTGACTTTTATAAAATTTTTAAAAATTGATTAGCATATTGTTAGAGATTTTACATTGTCAAGTTATAACTTTAACTACCTAAAATGTTAGTTTTAATCATTTTCAAAATTTTATTGGACCAAAATTTATTTTATATATTTGCTTCCTACATTTTACAAAAATTCACTTTAAACTTAATATAATTAATTTTCTAATATAATATCATATTCAATTTGATATGATTTTTTTTCAATTACAGTTTTACCCACATTATTTTCCAATTAAATTTCAGAAAAAAGTTCATTTACAAGTGATAACTCAATCGACTATACCAATTGCACTCGATGCAGAATTCATCTTGGACATGTCCTAACACCATTCATATGCGTTCGCTTTCATTGCTCATTTGTTAACAGTCTATTATGCAACGCAACCTTTTGAGATCCTTATTTTTATCAAAATATAAAATAAGCGTTTCGTTCAAATAAAATTGCTAATTCTAGTTAATTCTAAATCTAAATAGATGGAAACTCATTTCATGTATTTGAGCAATATATCATATTCTAACCAATCCGACCTCCCTTCTTTCTGTTCAATTTCAACATAATTCAATTTACAATATATGCATGTCATTGTGGTGAAAGTTTCCTTTTAGGATGAGGACAATGTATACATACACACCAAGTCCTTCTAATTTCATTAACAAGTTGAACAAACTTTTGTCTTAGTCTTCTCTAAGCATGTGAAATTTTTTGATTTTTTTCTTGAATACTCATGAATGCATATAATATGTACAATGAAAGTGTGCTTTTCATTGTCTTGCTAGTTATGTCAAAATTCCCAAATTTAGGACTAATTTGTACAATTACACTAAATTATTAGCAATGGTAAAAAGATCTTAAGTTACAATCACAAAAAAGATCATGACAAAAGTTCTACACTATTCATGCATGTGCCTTTAATGCAAGTTAAAGATTGGTCCCTTTCTCGGATCTATGCCTATATATCTCAAGAACAAAATGACAATAAAAATAATGATGATGATGATTTAATCTAAAAGTTTAATTTAGTGGTATAAATTTTAATTAACCATAAAATTGAAAATTAAATTGACATATAAATAAAATAATACTCTTATTATTTTTAGAAAATTTATTAAATTAAAGTTTATCAAGTGAATAATTAAAATTAAATTTTCATAAATTTTTTTATTTATTTTGTATCCAATCATATTTTAAAAAATAAAGTATATAATTTTTTTAATAATATAATTTTTGTAAGAAAAATAGTATAATTGTCATTTTTAGATATTTTTATAAAATTTAATAGAAAAGAGCTAAAGTTATAGATTAATTAATCTTTATCATTTATTTATTAGTTGAAAATAAAAATTACATTAAATTACTTTTCAGTGAATAAAAGTATTAGTATTAAAGATACTAAAGAAATTTAAAATGTTTTTTATTAAAGTTGTAACTAATTTTAAATTTAATGAGATTGTAATATTAAATTTTTATATAAAGAAAATATAATTTTTTATTATTTTTTCATTTTTTAATGTAAAGAAAATATTATCGTGACAATAAAATCCAAAAGAAAAATTTAATCGTGACATTAAATTGACATATAAAAAATAATAAAAAAATTAAATTTAAGAAAAATATCTAATCGTGACATTAAATTTAATTGTTTACTAGTTAAATTTAATTTGGTAAGATTTATAAAATTATATTATCTAATTTGATTTATGTTAGATAAAATATAGGTAGACCTAATTCAAATTAAAAAAACATGTATTTTTAACAAAATTACGATTTGAAAGTTGGGTACCATAGTG
>CATIWK010386617.1:0-13596 GCA_949634005.1 Mallotus japonicus
TTAGATGAAGACAGAAATGGAAAGCAATACATGGAGCTAAAAATAAAAATATGAAATAGACCTAAGCTCCCGAAGAGCAACATTGATTGGTAACATCCCATCATCCATTTTATCACCAATGGTGCACCGAAGATTAACAGGTGCGCCATGGCTAAGAAACAACTCAATCATGGAATAATGATGAGTTCCAGCCAATAGATGAAGTGGGGGGACCTCAATAGTTCCAACTGGAGCACTCAAATCGACAATGTGACCTGTTTCTCCTTCAAGGACAGCCTTCGCACATTCCAAACAATTATCCATAGTAATGCACATCATAACCTCAGCTGGGAAAGGCTCATTCCCCGATGGATCAACACTCACAAAATCAAGAAATGCTTGCTTGTTATCACAATATGCAGCTTGCCAAAAATCAAGTGGCTGTGGCTCCAATTGAAGAAAAGAAAGTAATAAGGATAAAAATCTTACACTCTTCCAGAAACGTTTTTAAAAAGAAAAAAAAAAACCATCTTTTGCATGTACCTCATTGTCACTATCGCTATCGCTATCGCTATCTAATAAATAACTCATTGGAAAATTGAGAGCTTTAGTTGTGATGGCTGAACGATCTGATTTTGCAATCAAAAGAAAGCGGCAATGAGAATCGCAATTCAGAAGAAAAAGTAATATAAACACAAACAAACAAAGCTACCTCCAACACAAGAAAGATTTGAAAAAACTCAAAATTTACAAAAAAGTTGAATACTTTCCAACATATATTGAACTCCTAGCACCCTAATTATGCTTTAAGAAGAAGAATTTTTATCATTTCAGGCAGAATCAGGCACAACACCTTTTCATCGGAATAAAATTTTGTTTCTCTTCAGATTATAATTATAATAGTTGACAAATATATAAACATTATTTATTAATCTTTTTTTTTTTGAAACATACATTATTTATTATTCACATACAAAGAGAGATGACAAAGCTCTATCTGGTCCAAACCCTAACATTATGTGTGGATGGGGTGAAGTGGTGATTCATTAAGGAAGGATAAGGAAGAGAAGGTAAGGGAGAGGAAAATATATTATTTAACTGTAATTTGGAAAGAAATGAGGTGAGGTAACGGTTATGTATTTAAAAGATATAAATACCCCTAGTTATATAAAAAAATATTTATTTGTCAGTAATATAGCCATTATATGTCTTAATATAATTTAAATAATATAATTACTAGTAATTATATGCCTTAATTTAGTAATATAAGTGTTGGCAATTAAACTTCAAGATCTACAAATTGAAAAAAAAAATTAAAAAAATATGAACAACAATGGAAGAAAAAAATTAATATCCTCAAAAGCTGAATATAAAAGAAAAAAAAAATTATCTCAGCAACTAGAAATTTTAGAAAAGAGAGAGGAAGAAAGAAAGCTACGAATGAGGAGAAAAAGTGCTTCTAAGATATAAGGGTATTTTCGAATTTTTAATTTATAATTAGGGATATATTTGGAAAAAAAAAAGTTTAACCCTCCTTCCCCTTCCTTACACCCCGATTCGGGGTGTAAGCAATCAGCGTGATTTTCCAGTACTCCCCTCCCTTCCCCATCCCTCACCTTCACCTTCTTCCTCCCAAACAAGATAAAAAAAGACCTTCTCCTTCCTTCACCTTCCCTAACCCCCATCCAAACAAAGCGTAAATGGGAGAAGCAAGAACAACAAATTAGAAAAGAAAAAAATCTAAAAAAATAAGAAATAAAAATCTAAATTTAAATTGCATCAATTTATATAGTCAAATTTTTTATTTGTTAAGATGCAACTTAATGGAAATCGAATTTAAGGGTCCATGGTTCACCTGACATAATCAACAGCAAGGCAATAATACAATAATGGTGAGACTCGACCGTGCTGCAGCTTCACCGAACTGAAGGGTTCTTTTCCAAGAGGCGCTAGTCATTCATGATAGATTTGGGGCCTCGGATCATAGGCCACTGGTTATTTAGCTCCAAAAGAAACCGCGACAGAGAAAGAAAAGTTTCAAGTTTGAACAGAAATGGCAATGCGAAGCCATGTGCAAGCAGATTATTCAGAAGGCTTGAGAACAAGAGAGCAGAGGTGACATTACAAGCAAATTGGCCACGTGTGCTACCCAACTGTGTTCATGGAGTAAAGACAAATTCAAGGACCCAAAACATAAAATTGAGATGTTGAAAGCCAGAGTTAATGAGATAAATGAAGGTTTCATGACGGAAAATGCCAAGCAAGAGGAGAAGCAGCTCAAGCAACAAATTATGGGACTATGGCAACAAGAGGAACTATATTGGCGTCAAAGGTCTAGAATTACGTGGCTCAAAGAAGGGGATAGAAACTCTCGCTTCTTCCACATTTCCTCAATTCAAAGGAGACAGAGAAATAGAATTGTCAAGATCAAGAATGAGGCGGGGGTTTGGATCAATGCGGAGGGGTCAATTAATAGAGAAGCTTCACGTTACTTTCAAAAGTTATACAAAGGAGAGTATATAGAGATTACCCCTCGGGTAATAGACAACATAACTCCTCTTGTCTCAGCAGAAATGAACCGTAGCTTACTTACAGAGGTAACAGAAAGGGAGATTAAAATGGCAACATTCCAACTGTGTAAACTTAAAGCTCCTGGACCAGATGGCTTTCCTAGAGTTTTTTTCCAGGATAATTGGGATACTGTCAGAGGCGATATTGTGAAAATGATTAAGGACTTCTTCTCCTCAGGCAAACTTCTTAAAGAGCTCAACCGTACCCACATAGCTCTGGTTCCAAAACTGCAAACCGACTTTCGCCTAATTAGTTGTTGTAATTTCACGTATAAAATTATAGCTAAACTAATGGCTAACAGATTACGCCCATGGTTAGATGATTTAATATCCCTTTTTCAGTCGGCATTTGTTCCCCATCGCAGTATCATAGACAATATCATTATTACACATGAGGCTTTCCACGGCTTGAAGATTAGAAAACATAGCAGGAGATTTAATATAGCAATAAAAATCGACATGGAAAAGGCTTATGACAAGGTGGAATGGGAGTTCATTGAGAAAGTGATGCAGCATATGGGATTTGCTCAAAGATGGATCCAGCTTACTATGGAATGTACTCGCACAGTGAGCTACGCAGTGATGATTAATGGACATGCTCAACATTTTTTCCATCCGTCCAGAGGCATAAGACAAGTTGATCCCCTCTCACCTTACATCTTCATTCTTATCTCTGACATTCTTTCTAGAATGCTTATGCAGGGTGTGGAAAATCATAAGATTAAGGGCTACAAAATCAAAAATAGAAGTCCTGCCCTTACTCATATTCAGTTCACTGACGATACCATTCTGTTTGGGCAAGCTACCATAGAAGAAGCTAAAGAAATCAAAGATGTTTTGAATCTATACAGTGCGGCCTCAGGCCAAAGGGTGAATCAGCAAAAATCCGACATCTTATTCAGTGCCAACACTCCTTTCCTATTAAGGAGGCAAATCTGTGATCTCTTGTGCTACAAAGAAGATAGAACTCTTAGCAAATACTTGGGAGTCCCATTTTTGTGGGGAAGATCAAAAGTGAGTCTGTGAAGCTATTTGTGCCAAGGTGTTACAGAAAGCTCAAAAATGGATGTCAAATTCCCTTTCTTTTGCAGGGAAGAATATCATGATGAAGGCTGTCCTACAAGCTATTCCATCTTATATCATGTCTGTATTTATGCTTCCTTCATCAGTCATTAAAAAGCTAGAGCAAATGATCTGAAATTTTTGGTGGGCACAAGATATGTTAAAGAAGAAGATTAACTGGATAGCTTGGAAGAAAATGTCTGATAGCAAATCAAGGGGAGGCTTGGGCTTTCGTGAATTAGAACCTTTTTAATCAGGCTCTTTTGGCCAAACAGAGTTGGCGCATCCTAATGAATCCTTCTCTCCTCAGCTCCAGAATTTTGGCTAGTGTTTATTACCCTCATGGTACTTTCTTAGAAGCAAAAAAAGGCCATTGTCCATCTTGGCTTTGGAGCAGTATTTTGTCAGGCAGGAAGGTAATTAATATGGGTAGCAGATGGAATATATACTCGGGCCAACAAGTGAGGGTATGGGAAGATCGCTAGGTTCCAAGTTTACCAGATTTCAAAGTTCAAAGGGTGAATAATGTGAACAACTCAATCTCTCTGGTTCAGGATTTGTTTGATTCCTCGCACAGATTTTGGAATACTAGACTTCTTCGGCAGCTCTTCACCCAAGCAGAAGTGGAGGCCATTCAACAAATTCCTATTAAAGAAAGAGGAGGTGGAGACAAGCTCATATGGCATTACGAGAAAAAAGGCAATTATTCTATGAAGTCCGGTTACCACATGTTAAAACAGACTTGTAATGACACAGGTACAATAAATGCTCATCAAAACGAAACTGTTTTATCTAAACATGACTGGTTGGCTGTGTGGAGGTTGCAAGTCCCTGAGAAACTAAAATTCTTTGTTTGGCGTTGCCTGCGCAATGCTATGGCTACTCGGGATCAGTTGGTGCTGCGTGGATGCCAGGAAGATGGTAAATGCCCTATTTGTGGTGCAACTGATGAGACAATAGAGCATGCCATTTTCCTCTGCTCTAAGGCTTTACAGGTCTGGTTTGGGTCCTTTTTAAATATCAGGTATCGAAATAATGACAGTATAAACTTTAAAGCATGGTGGAAAACAATGAATCAGGTGCTTAAAGTGGAGGAGTTCGACTATAGGCTAGAGCTAGTTGTCTTCATTTGCTGGCAAATTTGGAAACATCGTAACGATGAAGTCTTCAATGGTAAATCTTATGACCCGAAGCTTGTTGTCGCCAAAGCAGCCGATCAATGGAATGAATGGCTGGAACACAATTCCAAAATCGCAACTCCACCTGTTGATAGACCTCTGTTTGTGGAAAAATGGTCTAGACGAAGTCAGGGGGAAGTTAAGCTCAACTGTGACGCGAGCTTTGATAGCAATAAAAACTCCAGAATATTGTTGTTGTTTGTCGAGACTACAGAGGAGAAATTATGTTTGCTGGAACCAGGTCGTTAAAGTGCTCTTCACCAGGTGTTGCAGAGATGGAGGCCATCCGTCTAGCTTGCTATTTGGTGAGGAATAATGGGTTTCAGCAAGCCACAATAGAATCTGATGCAAAATTGTGTATAGATGAATTAGTGAAAGCTGTGGATTCGAGTGTGGTAAATTGTAACTGGGAATACGCAGCAATCATTGAGGATGTTTTAGCTAATTGCTTTCCAGAGAATCCTAGCCGACTGATCAAATTTAGTCATGTCAAAAGAGAAGCTAACAAAGCTGCGCACTGGATTGCAAAGCATGCTGATCTCCTCCAACAGGGTGTGATCTGTTTCTATTATCCGCCCCAACTCACTGAGATCCTATTGAAGGATGTCCTAGGTCTCTAACGGGGTTGTTTAGCCTCCCTTTCGTTTTATTTCGTTGTTTCCTTTTTAGTAGCAGCTGTTGCCTGTGTGCTCTTTTCTTTTCCTCTACTGTTTGCTGGTCTGTAGCATTCACCCGTGGCTTTCTTTCTAGCCCTGATTTTGGTTTCCTTGTTTGCTAGCTGGTCTAGCCTTGTGTCCTGTTTCCTTTGGTTGAATGGGCTTTAATTCTCAAAAAAAAAAAAAAAAAAAAAAAAAAAAAAAAAACCAAACGTGTCTAATCAGATGATTTTTTTTTTTAACTTATCCCATCTTTCAATTTAGCTTTTCACAAAATTTAAGAAAATAATTTACCTATATTTCTTCTCTCTCTATTATGTTTGGTACATTTTATATAGAAATAACTTAGTTATATTCTTGTTCAAAAAAAAAAAAAAAAAAACTTCGTTATATTAGTATCTTTTGTACCCAATTATTTTTTAAATTCATAAATTTAATATTGTATGAAAATAAAATGCACAAAATATATCATCTTAAAATTGTATTTATATATTTTGCTTCAAAAATATAAAAAAATATTTACACATTTTACATAAAAAAAAAAAACCAAAACATGCCTGTTTATCATAGTTCAAATATAAATTTTATTTCAAATTTCTAATTTGTCACACAAATTTTGAATTAGATATTTTATTGTATTTTGTAGTTTTAGATAAAAAAAATTGACTTAAAAAAATGTCACTATTAAAAATTCTACTAAAATGCAACGTAATAAAACATAGCAGACTCAGAATAATACGAAAAAACACAAATCATGAAGTGGGAGAAAAAAAAGGGTGCATTTTTTTTGTCCCTTGAAAAAAAAAAAAATTCACTTTCAAAAAGCACATTATGTAGCATCCGGAGCTTCCATTGCCTTTCATGGTTCCTTTCATGGTTAGTAAGATTACAACAGGTCAACAGCTAAGATGCTAAGCTTCTTACTTCAACTACAAAAAGCACTTTCCAGACCAAATAGAAGAGACGAGAACGAGGGTAAAGAAAATGGAAAAGAAAATTATTTGCAGGAAAGCTAAATCCATTCTTTCGGATTGACACAAGCATCTAACAACTTCCACTCTTCACTTCCCTCTTCAGGTTTCTGCATGCCAACAAAAGAAACAACCTTTCAAAGTCAAACTCACAATTTTTCACTTCTTAATTTTGCATTATGGAATACTAATGCAGAATGTTATTAAAAACTTACATGGTCATATTCCCACCGTGCAGTGAGTGGCAAAGAAACAAGAATACTTTCAATTCGACCTCCTGTCTTCAGCCCAAATGTCGTACCCCGGTCGTAAACCTTTGATTGGAGGGAAGAAAGAGCAGCAGTCAAAGGGCTATGTTGTAAAAAACTTCTATATTTCAAAAGCGGAGTTTTGATTCAGTTATCATACCAAGTTAAATTCTACGTAGCGCCCTCTTCGTAACTGCTGCCATGCTTTATGATGTTCTGTAAAAGGCATATCCTTTCTTTTCTCTATAATGGGAATGTATGCAGGAACTACAGAATTTGTACACTCTGCATTTTCATGAAAATTGAAAATTTTGTGCACGACTACAAGTTTGTAGATATTTCTTGGAACACCAATCAAGACACATAATACAAAGTAATTACCAGTGGCGAATGCAAGAAGCATGTCTTGATCGTATTCATTCAGATCATCAAAAAATATTCCCCCCAGTCCTCGTCTCTCGCCTCGATGCTGCATATCAACATAAAATTAAACAAAAATATACAAGCATAAAAAATTATTCCCCCCAGTCCTCGCCTCTCTCTTCGATGCTGCATATCAACATAAAATTCAACAAAACCATGCAAATTTCTTCAATCTAGCTTATTTCACTACTTAATAGGAACTGAAAAAAAAATTGAATAAACTTAAGTAGGTATAAAAGAAGTCTATCAAAATTTTGGCAGCCATAAGAACCTGAATTTACAATTATGAGAAAAAAAGAGTCCTAGTTGGAATAGTGGCACTAAAATACATTGTTTTCCAAAAAGATAAAAACAAACAAATAGAACAAAAGAGAATTTTAGCTAAAAGGAAAGGACGTGTGTATTTCTTTTCTTCATTATTTGATCTGAGAAAAGCCTAGTTACATAAAGAACGAAAGGGCAAAGGGCACTGAGTAATTAATTGTTATTTCACATTTCCATTTTCCCCATTTCTAGAGTTGTGTTACAATAAATGGGTCCATGCAGGAACAACTGGTATGATTAAATTTGAGGCACTGCTAATGTAAAACCTCCAAATCAGAATTGCAATGCATCCATAATGCTACATAATGATATGACCTAAGAATCTAACAAGAAACGTACCTTGATATAAAAGTAGTCATCACACCACTTCTTGAACCGGGGATAAAAAGTAGGATCAAATTTGTCACAAGCTTTTTTTTGAGTCTACAGCACAAGATAAAGTTAATTTAACTTTATGTTAATTGTTAAAGAAAACTAATCAAAGAAGAAGATAGAACTAAAGAGTAAAAAGTGAGGATGAAGAAGTTTCAGTTCTAAGCAGATGAAAAAGTAAATTTGAATGAATATTTTTCGTAAGGAAAAAAATTTTGATTTCATATCTCATGTCTTTTCTCCCTCCAAAACAGAAGCACAATAAATATGAAACTTCTGATATAACTATGCCTTTTCTCCCTTCAAACCATGAATAAAAGGTGGCATGCAAAGCCAATTTGCAACGCAGGAAACAGAAAAAGCTAACTGAAATTAAGAAATCACGTACTGAATGGAAATGCTTCACATCCTCCTCAAATATGTAAGCAGGAGTTAGATCAGTCCCGCCACCAAACCACCATTGCCTAGGTGCTCCAGGAGCATCTGCATAGGAAGAGTAAAAGGGTCAAGCAACATCTGTAGATTTCAATTAAAGGAAAGGAATAGTTGAATGCGACAAAGTTTTCCAATGGCCAATTTGGAAGAAGGGAAATTTTGTGAAGCTGCTGTTTGATTCCAAGAATATCAGTCATTGTTTTTTTTTGTCATGCACGAAAAGATGTGGAATGGTTACATAATGGTATGTGTTAGATCTTTTATAGTTAGAGATTTGACGTTTATCAAAAAAAATTACAAGATGTGCAATAATGCAGTACGTCTGAAAGCATAAGGTTATAGATTTTGGATTAACAGAGGCGAATGAGACGATGAAATAAAGGCAAAATTAAGCATAAAGTGGGGAATTATTGAAATGGGCATCATCATATAATTAAGAAAGACGGAAGACGGCAGTGAAGAATGAACTGCTGGTGGGACTAATATTACCTTTCGGAGCATCAGTCTCAAAATAACGATAATTGAAATGCAAAGTTGGTGCGAAAGGGTTCTTAGGATGCAAGACCTGGAAAACAAAACAGAAAATTATAATTTTTTAATATGATTTGGTTATAAAATAAAACAAAAATTAAAGAAAAAAAGGGAGAAAAGAGAGAAAGAGAGAGTTACAGAGCTGATGCCAGCAGCAAAAAAAGGAATGGGACCGGGCTTGTGATCGGAAGAAGCAGCCTTGGCAGCCCTATAAGCTTCGGGAGGCATCACACCATAAACAACGGAGACATTGACCCCGGCCTTTTCCCAAACGGCGCCGTCTTGCAAGACTCTGCTAATGCCGCCCCCACCACCAGGTCTGGACCAGACGTCCTCCTTGAATTTCCCGTGTTGATCGACAGATTCGATGGCGAGGCAGACGCTGTCCTGGGCATCTCTAATCATCTTCTCAAAGCGCCCTCTGATCTCTCCACTTTCAGATTCCCTAAGAAATGTGAGGGGACGTTCGGCCTCAGGAGTTTCCTTCTCAATTGAAACAGCAGAAGATCGAATCGGCATGAGATTGCGGGATTTGAGGCGTGAGGAGGAAAAGGGTGAAAGAATAAAATTGGAATTGAATTTTTTTACTGCGAGACAACAAATATAAGAAGCAGAAGAAGAAGTTGTAGTAGTAGTTAGAGAATGAGAATGAGAGGAAATGGCAATGAAGGAGGATGATGGTAGGGAGAGACTCTGCATTTTGCTTTGAAATGGATTTCAAAAGCTTTCTTCTTCCTCAATTGGATTGTCAGAAACACAGCAAATTATGGGTAGATTATTTTATATAGTGTAGTGCAGTGTGGGTTTGGTTTAGTCAAATTCTTTGTATTTTTTTTTTCAAGCAGGTTGAAGATGATAAGGCTATCTAATCATCTTTTCCTGAATTCCTTTTTGTCCCGGTTTTCCACCGCTAGCTGCTGCGCGGCGCCCACTGCAAATGGTTAATTCTCAAAATGCCCCCTGCTTTTGCTCCTCCTTTGCACACTTGTAAAAATAATTATTTTCGTATTATTTTTTAATAAATAAAATTTAAATTATTTAAGATGGTGTCATTTCTTTATTTTTTAAAAAGTAAAGTTTATTTGATAAATAACTACTATTAAATCATGATAAATATATATTTTTTTGGAACGATCATGATAAATATATTTAACTAATGGTAATTAAAATAAAAAAATTTAAAGTGATAAAAAAAATTATTGTAGAATTTTCCTAGTTAAGATATTTATAAAGATCATATTTTTTATTAAATAATTTTTTAATGTACTGATTTTTTTTTTCCAACAATGCACTGATGTTTTTTGTTTTTTTAGTTAGGTTACAATTTTTGGGATGGGGAGGGAAGCTGGTCTCGAAACGGAGACCAGCGGAATGCCCGTGAAGGGCTTCTCGGTGATATTATTATGTTTTGTGTGATGTATGTTTTATTATTCATTAATTTATGCTGTTTAAATTTTTTTTAAGGATAAAAGGAACATAAATAGTAAAATTTATTTTTCTTTTTCTTTTATTTGATTATGTCAATAATTTCGTTTCTTTTCTCTTCCCTTCCAATAAATTATTGCATCAGATAAAAACATGAAGAACATAATTGATTCTCTCATCCAAGAGTAGAGTAACGTCAAATGGGGTCTGGATGGCAAGACATCTGCTACAGGATACCAACCGTGACAGCTCGAACGCCACGGGCTCTCCTCCCCCCACTTTGGTAAAAAAAAAAAAAAAAAAAAAGGTGGACTAGCTACCAAGAACTGAAGGTGTCTGTCTCTACTCTCTACATCTCCATCTCCATATCTATGGATAATTAATGATTAAAAATAAGGAAAATAAAAAAGGCCAGAATAATTAATATATTTAAATATTATACTTGTCTGTTGTTTTAGTCAAATACAATTTTTTCTTTTTTAGTTTAGTTGATATAATATACAATTTCAATCGCGAGGAGGGGAGGTAACACAAGAGACAAAGAAAGAGGAGCGGCTCAACTCAAGGCAACAGCATTCAGCTACAGCAACGAATATGACAGCAGTCCTCCAAATTCATTTCATAATTAATATTATGTATTGTTACATCAGTTGAATTCCTTTTTCTGAATTTGCAGCAGCTGCGCCTGAACAATAAACAATTAACGCAAAGTGTTTCCCATATCATATTTGAATTGTAATTTGAATAAAAAATCATAATGAAAAGAAGAAGAACACCAAGGCAATGCAAGAATCTCTAATAATGCTTTGACTTTTTTGAGTTTGAATTGGACATTATACAGGAGGAAGGACCAAAACCCAACTTTCCCCTTCCAAGATCATACTCCCAAAAATGATTTTGCTGCATTATGTTACCCAATATAGAGCTGCCTGGAAATTCCACCCTTAAAATTCCAAGGCATTTGATCCCTTCTGCCACATCAATGATATAGCTCTTCACCGGGGGCTTAAAAATAGCCCCATCTCCAAAATGAATTAGAAGTCTCGGCACGGCGGATTTGTTGAATCCTTTGTCCTCAAAACAGAACTCGTTCATGTCTGGCAACTCAAGAGGCACAATCTTCTTATATTTAGTAAAGATGGGCTTCAAAGCATCCACCACTTTGTTATATGCTTCTCCTGCTAGCATTGTTAAGGAGGTACCTGAATCAATGATCATTCCACCAGCACCACTAACGTTCCATATGTCCGGTGATATGTTTAGCATGCTACCCCCGACTGAGATGCCAGAGACATTGACAGGATAATATGCATTTATGTAACCAAGAAGTAATTCCGTGTACTGGATTTTGGGCACTTTCATCTTCAGTTCTGGAACGTCTCCGAAACTGAGGAAGTTCTTATGGTCGCTTGAACTCAAGTGATCCACCAAGCAATATGAGAACTTGTTGCCGAATATTTCAGCCAATCTTAAAGCTAATGAATGCTTTCTGTACCCCAAACCCATCACTCCATCCGGAAAACCATTAGTTTCATTGAATGATTCGGTGCACCCAATTAGAACATCAAACAATCTTACCTTCATGTGACTCTGAAGTCCAACTGTGATGGTCTCGTTAGCAAAGACACCAATGGCCCTCGGACCATTAAAGTATCTGCGCAACGCTGATTAATTAATGTTTTGCGCGTACATTAGGAAAAATCGTAAATTAATAATCAGGCATCAACTAACTAAACTTCATGCATATTTACTGTACCTGTAATCAAAGAGGCATGGTGCATCTGGAGTAGGACATTCAATCAAAGAGAAATAATCTTGAAGTTCAATCTTGCATTCATCAGAAGAGCATGGAATAGTCCGAAAAGAAGAAGAATCTTTAGCACGAAACACCCTTCCAGGGTGAGGATTGGGCTTGGGACAATTTTTGCACCAGTATTCGCAGTTCATCCAGGTGAGATCGCTGCCTGTATCGGTTACCAAAATAAATTTCTGGGGCCGAGGTGTTCCAATGCGAATGGACACAAAGTACTGTCCCTGTCCAGAATCTGCCCCTGAATGTATAGGTATCTGCGCTGTCTGGCTTACCTCAGAAGCCTTCCTCCTTGTGCCGTGGCGGAGGGTTGAAATCATTTGGCGCCTTGCAATGTCGCTGTGGAGCAGCTGGCTCATGCCAACTAGCTTGCTTTTTGGCGGTCCAAGAAATTTGCTCTGTGACCTTAGCTTTGGGGAGTGCCGGTGGTACATCTCAAACCAAGCCCACGTATTATCACCGTCATTGTTTGAATCATTGTCAAACTCAAAAGCTGCATCAACCTGGAAAAACAACACGGCCAAATTACAGCAAGAGATCAGCAATAGCAGGAGGTTGGGGCCAACCATTTTGATGGCTAAACAACACAGCCAAATGCCAATGACCAAATATACGATATGATGATGAAGACAACCTTTTTTTTTTTTTTAGAAAAAAATTAAAAAAAAAAAAAGAAAAAAAAGAAGGAAAAGTACTACTTATCAATCAATCAATCAATCAAGTGATTAATGATACGATGTGAAGGCAACAGTGAATGCTAGTTGAAGCTGCAATTACGGGGATTCTCACATTTTAGAATACGCACATCTCTTTCTTGGCTGGCTAATTTTCTTTGCATACTATTATTGTCAAGGAAATTGGATATGAATTAATTTGATGTTTTTACAAGGTCAGCGCAAATCTCTGCTACTTGGTAGCTTCTTCTGCTCGTTTTAGGGAACTGGTTAAAACTAATAATTCTTACTTTCTTTCTTTTTTTTTTTTTTTGAATATTTTAAACATTATAAATAAGCATATAAATTATAATGAATGAAATATTTTATCTCTTATTGGAAAATAAATCATTACCTAGAATTCAGATCATATAATTATGCAATGGAATAAATAAATTGTAAATTTTTTTTATTTATTCACTATTTAGCTATATTTAATTATGTATAATAATACATTTTTATTTTAACAGTTTTTTCCAACACGAGGGACTAAAAATATTACACTTAAAATGTTTGAATGTATTTTTAGCAATTTACCATTCTATGAGTTTAGAAGACAAATAAAGTATATCTGCATGGACTCTTGTTATATATTTATAAAAATACATTATGAATTTATTAAATTAATTGTTTAGTAACTATAAACATTCATATATATTCCACTTGTACGGTCATAATTAGATAATAATTAATTTAACCACTTTCAGTTTTATTTGTATGGAAGAGGGCTCAAAACAAACTGCCAAAGGGTCAATTTACCTCTAAACATATATTGGGAGGTCAAATAATTATCCCAAAATTTGAATTGAGGTCATGCATGTTATGCAGACACTCTTAACCAGTGTCAATCGAAAATAATTTACTTTGTTAATTTACTTACGGATAATTTTTCCTCTCAA
>CATIWK010386618.1:0-17114 GCA_949634005.1 Mallotus japonicus
GCTTTCTCCACCCACTCTCAATATAAGAGTATCTTCAAAGACATCAATGATTGCTTTGGCATTGTACACGAAAGGCATACCCAAAATCAATGGTACATCTTCATCTTCCTCAAAATCAAGCACAACAAAGTCAACTGGGAAGATAAATTTCCCTGCTTTTACCAATACATCTTCCACTATTCCTTCAGGCTTCTTGATTGTCCTGTCTGCAAGCTACAAGCATATGTTAGTAGCTCTTGCTTCACCTAAGCCAAGTCTCCTGTAAATAGATAAAGGCATTAAATTAATAGAAGCACCTGAATCACAAAGAGCTTTTTGAAAATTTAAATTACCAACAGCGCAAGGTATAGTAATACTCCCTGGATGTTTACTCTTCAGTGGAAGTTTGCTTGAGATGATAGCACTACACTCATTATTAAGAGTAATGGTTTCAAACTCTTGTAACTTTTTCTTACTCGAAATAAGTTCCTTTAGAAATTTAGCATACCTGGGCATCTGAGCTATTACTTCCACCAAAGGTATATTAATATGCAATTTTTTGAACATCTCTAAGAATTTTGCAAACTGCTGATCAAGTTTTTATTAATATTCCACACTTGTCTTAATAAAAGAATGGGTTTTTATTTATATTTATGCCAATTATTTCCTACTTCAAATTTGATTTCTTTTTTTTTTCATTTTTCGTATTTCATGGCTGAAAATATTTGTTCTTTTTCACACCACTTTCCATAATTTTCATTATTAAATTTTACTATATCTCCATAAAAATATTCTTTTCATATAAATCATTTTCTTTTCATAAATCTCATGTTTTCAGATGCATTTTATTTTATTGAATAATTTTATTGTTTATTTATTTTCTGTTATTTCAAAAGAGTTATTCAAATGCAAGAATATTGATCACAATACTTAAATAACGATTTTGGTTATGTATTCAATAATTTATGATGTGAAATTCTTCTATCCAAGGTACAAATAGACATTTTGAGGCATAACTTGATGGAAATTCACATTTTAAATTAATGGTTCACAAATGCCTCCATAAATCATTTTTAGTTGTTTTCCCAACATTGTATTTATTGTTTATTTAATTTAATTTCAATATTTTTCTTTCTTATTTTCACATTAAATTGTTTTTATGGCCCCGAAATTCGAAATATGTACTGAAATTACATTTTCCAAGGATATGAGTACTTATGTTTCAATGTTTACTCAGAGTCTATGTGGTTAAAAGTCCATCATTCCTTGCCATGTATTTTGGATTTGTTTCTAGCAGTCCCTTTTCCTTGTGAATTTCTTTTGTTAATTCGTTGCCTTCAACCAAGTGATGTGCCATATTGATGCTTTAAATCAAAGGCTCCATCTGTGATCCCTAAAGCAAGAAGCTGGAGTTGGTCTAACTTTAGTGAGATGAGGCTAGAACATTGATGAAGAGTTTGGAGAGAGAGTTCAGGTTCATATTGGATTTTAGTAAGAGCTGAAGAGACCATGGGAATTGAAATTTTTGGTCTCCAGATTAGCTCTGATACCATGAAATTTTTAGAAAGAAAAAATAATTCTCATTTCTTGAAGCATTGTATAAGAGATACGAAGATATATATTCTGATTACAAAAAAAATAAAATAAGGAAACTATGCTCCTCAATATTACAAATGGTACAAAGCCAATTAAGGGCCAAAATTAGTAGGTAATTTATTTGAATTGATTTTCCAAGATACAGAAATAAATTCCTTAATATTAGGTGTAGAACTATGATCAATTTCCAAGTTAAGTGCAGCAATGGTGGTTATTGCTTGAATCTTACCCTTTTCATTTGGTCCGGTTACTATCTCCCAAAGCAGCTTAGTGCATCTCTCTCTCTCAGGCTATTTCGACTTTTACTTCATTTTATGCTCTCTGGAAATGTATTTAGACCTTAATTCTAAACCCAAAGGTAAAAATATTCCTTTGGCAATTTTTGCATGACTTCCTGCCCTGAAAACAGGTTTTGGTGGTAAGAGGAATTCAACTTAATGATGTTTGTTCCATGTATATATGGTGTATGTGGTGAATCAACATACACTTATTTAAAGATTGTACATGGGTAAGATGTGTTTGGTTGTCGTCTCCTCTGGCCTTCCGGATTGCTCAGCATCCTCATCAAACAGATTTTGAGTGGTTTTTATTTTTGAAGTCGTAGCTTGATGGTAAATAGTTGCCATTGGTGGCTCAAACATTATGAAACATATATGATTTGTTTATAATAGAGTTTTGCACTATCATTAATCATACCTATTGTTGTAGTCAATTTGAAGCTATAATCAACTTGATATTTTTATTTCCAGTAGATGATGAACTACTCCAAGCCAGCTCAACCAATTGCTCCATTTTTCATGTTGGATTTGAGTAGATGAATCGGTGCATAAATTGAATACAAATGCAACAACTTAACAAGCCTCTAACTATTCAGAGTTTGGTCTTGTTGTTCAAAAATATCAGGGATGCATTATGCTTTTAGCAGGTAGTTCACAAGTTTCCAGTCAAAATGTTCTTGCTCTTGAATCACAAGCATTACTGTTTCGTCTTAGGTTGCCTAGGATGCTAGATTTTGTCAGTTGGAGGTTGAATCAGATTATGCAACTATTATTTCACATTTGCATAAGGGTTTGTTGAGTTCTAACCTTAACAATCTCCTTTATGAAGATGTCTTATTGCTATCTCAGAGATTTGATTTGATTTGTTTTTCTTTTGCCCCTCGTCATTGTAATAAGCTAGCTCATGCTTTCCGAAAATGGTCACTTCTCCTATTGTTCAACTCAATGTAACTGAGGACTCTCCTCATCTCATTTTATTTTAATGTACTGAGATTTCTTTCAAAAACAATGATAGTTATATGTAAAGTATGTAGATTAATTGCATCCTCAATATAGGTGAAAAATCATATAATATTATAAAATATATTAAACCATCTTTCAAAAATAAAATATTATCTGTGTATCAAATCATCATACCTACTTATTATAAATAACTTGTTAGTTTACTATAAGTGAAACTACAATATGTCCTACAGCAAGCTTGTTGCATTTGCATTTATAGTCACATTGTTTGAGGCAAGGTATCTCTCTCAGTAGAAGCCACTGGATGGTTCTGCACATCATCACTATTACTAGGTGAATCTCTAACAATTCTTTCAGGACTTGTTGCAGCTTGGTGAATCTGGGAGCCACTCTTGTCAAAATAATGGGCCAATGAGAGAATTTTCTGGCCAAAATGCTTTGCCAATTCAATAATTCTGAACCAAATTGATCCTTCTTGATGTGTAATGCTCGAATCGGGCCAATGAAACCAAACATACTTAATGATATGTACTAAGAGTGACAATATTGAAGCCACTCCTGTGATTATAAATAGCCCTCCAAAGCTTGACATATTAAGACTATCTGACGATAATTGAGTACCTTGGTCTTCACATGAGGTCTTACCACCAAAATTATCTCTCTCAATCTTGTCCATTTTATCTTTATCTTCCGTCACATTCAAGATTGCTCTAGAAAAATATGAAACTAGTGGGGATCCAAGGGGAAATACCTAATATGGAAAAACAGAATTCATGTTATTTACAAATGAGTAATATTCGAGAAAAAATTATCAATCTCATTGTCAATTCCAGTCCAATTTTCAATTATATTATATTTTTAAAATTATATCAATATAACTATTCAACTTTGTAAATTATATCAATTATATCCAATATTAGTTGAATGAGCTAAATATATTTTAAAAAATTATCTTTAGGTCCTTACAAAATAAATTTATTTATTAAAATTATTTTTCTTTTTTTAAAAAAAATGTAAAAGAATATTTTTCATTTACCTTTAGAATAACTTCAAAAATTAATTTTTAATTATTTTCACAAATTTTTAACTTTTCACATTGTTTTATATCTAGAAGGCTCAATATTTTAATTTTAATTTATCGTCATTAAAAATGTTTTTGTTTAAAATCTTTTAAATTTAGGGACATCTATATACATTTAAATATTCTCTCACTAATTCTGCTAGTGTCCCTTATTTTTCTACAGGTTATATATGTCGCTAATCCATTACAAATTTTTTTAACAATGGATTTAACCATCGCTTATCCTCCTATTTTTTATAGTGACAGAATCATATACATGTACAAGTTACAGAAACAAGAATGAAAAAAGAAATAAAAAGTTGAAAAGGGGACTGGAATCTGATAAAATTATTGATCTTTTACGTTTGAAAGATCAGAGACAATGTACACTTGCTGGCTTTAGCATTTCCATTAGCTTTAGTAACGGAGGTACACAGTCCTCAATTGCCCGTTTGTTTTTGTCGCTTATTGATAAACTTGAGAGCAATGATACTGATATTTATTACAAGATAAAGAACCCTTGTCTGATAAAATTGCCGATGAGGGAATGGAACCTATATCCAAGACTCTAAACAACAACCATAATCCTCCTTATTCGAAATGGATCCCAAAGTAATCAATTTTAATGCTCTCACAAAACCTCAATTGAAGATTAACCCAATTCAATTTTTACGAAAACTCTATTAATAAACTATATCAAATCCTCAAAATTTAAAATAAAAACATAAAAAAACTATTTTTTAACTACTTCTAATTGAAGTTATGAGTAGCTACCTACTTTTTGTCTGCTAAAAGCAGCAGGCTTTTGAAGCTAAAGATTTCTTTTCATTAGTTTGTTGGGCAAAAATGGCAAAAAAAAAAAAAAAAAGAAGAACAAGAAGAGCAAGCGGAAAACAAAGAAATAGACTTAAAAAGATTTATTCCAGGAACTTCTCTCCTCTGTGAGAACTAGTTTTATTTTCACTTCTTTTTGGACTCATTATAGTCTGTCTTCTTCTTTGTTTTTCATCTCTTTCTGGTTTTAAATTTGTTTGCTGTGAGTAGTGCTCCAACGAAGGACTGCCTAACAAACTTAGATCTCTCTACTAATGAAGATGAGGATCTTGTACTTGATATAAAGCCTCAAGAAAACATTTCAGAACAATTGGAATTGTGTTTGGTAGGGAAATTCTCAACTGATAGAGCCATTAATTTCAATGCAGTGCGAAATCGAATGGCAAATATTTGGCATCCTGGTAGGGGGTGTGTATAAAGGATCTATCGGATAATCTTTATATTTTTTAATTCTTTCATATGGTGGATTTGCATTGAGTTGTTGAGAGTGGTCCCTGGTCTTTTAACAACCATCTCTTAATTCTTTATCATCTTAAGGATAGGGAAAGTCCTTCTTCAGTACCTTTATTTCATCTGGACATGTGGGTTCATATATATGATCTACCTATTGGTTTTATGTCGGAAAATGTTGACAAGCAATTAGGGGATTTTATTGGCCAATTCATTGATTATGATGATAGTAATAATTCAGGCATTTGGCATCAGTATATGCACATTAATGTCCGAATGGATGTTAGAAAACCTTTTATCAGATGGAAGAGGATTAGTAAACCTGGTGCTGAAGGCTCACTTGTCACTTTCAAATATGAAAAGCTTACTAACTTCTATTTTATTTGTGGCTTGATGTCTCATACCAACAGGATCTATGATAAAATCTTTGAGGCTAATGAATAGGAATTAAAACATGAATGGGGACCTTAGCTTAGGGTTCTGGCAAGGAATTTAGCAATGACAACTATGAATAAGTGGCTGCAGTTTGATTTCAGTGATCAGAATTTGGGAGGAGGGAATAAAAATAAGGAAAAGGCAAGATTTATGTATTTTTCAACTTCAAATTCCATGCAACGTAATCCCGTTAATTATGGGGATGGTCAACGACTTACTTATCCTAAGGAACTTCCTTTTCATTCTCAAATACAATCTCTACAGACAATAAAAGGTTTATCTAGTGAATGTAACAATTCTGAAGTGGACATGGGCTATGTACAGGAACTAGGCTAAGAGGAACATGTTCTTTTGATAGTAGAAGAAAAGACTTCTACACAAAAGGAGCTTATGTTAATTGATGAGCAAGTTAATTTTGGGCTGTTAAAAATAAAATAAAGTGATGCAGTTTCACTTAATGGCGATTCCGGTATCTCCTCTTCCAATGATTTATCGGTAGGAACTGGTAACCAGGCCTCCTGGTCGCCATGAAACGCATTAGTTAGAACTGCCGAGCTATGGGTAACCCTCGAGTAGTTCGTATGTTTGGTGAGTTGATTAAAACTTGCCGTCCCGATTTCTTTTTTCTGATGGAGATGTTAGTTAATTCTAAGCGTATTGAAGAGCTTAGGGTGAAGTTTGGTTTTTTGTATAAATTCTGCATGGATAGATTGGGTAGAGGAGGAGGTTTAGCTGTGCTGTGGCAAGGCTCTTATAATTGTAAAGTGATTGGTTTCTCTATTAATCACGTTGATTTTACTTTTTATGACCCAAAAGAGGAGATTTGAGACTTTTTTGCCTTCATGGATTCCTTGAATGTTCGTGGCATCGGGAGTCTTAGAACTTAATTGGAATGTTAGCTAACAAGTCTCCCTTTCCATGGTGCATTGTTGGCGACTTTAACGATCTACTCTTCCGATAAAGTTAGTCTTTATCCTCACCTGGAATTTTTAATAATGGGCTTTTGTGACACCATATTAGATAGTGGGTTGCATGAAATTGATTTGTGTGGAGATAAATTGACCTGGGAAAAGAGTAAAGGTTCTGAAAATTAGGTTCAAGTGATGTTAGATAGATCTTTTACCATAGATTCTTGGCTTTGCTTATTTCTGGAATATAAACTGTCTACTCTTGCTCTTTCTATTTTTGACCATCTTTCTATTATGCTAAGTTTAGTACCAGAATACAGAGGTCAGTTCTCTTACTCCTTTAGATTCAAAAATGCATGGCTGAAGGAAGAGGATTTTGTTGATAAGTTGTGTGAGGTGTTTCACGATTTTATAGAGGAAGAACTACAGATTAAACTGAATATGAGTACTGAATTTATAAAGAAGTGGGGTCATGATTTTATGCTGAAATTCAAATATAAAATTGGGGACTGTAAAGCTAAACTAAATTAGCTTCGGGATAGTATAGAAGCTTCATATGTTCAAGATTTTAATAATTATAAATAGCTACTAACTGAATTGCTTGAACAAGAAGAGATTTTTTGGAAGCAACAGGCAAAAATTAATTGGCTTGCTGAAGATGATGCTAACACCCGATTCTTTCATGCTTGCAACTCGATGAGAAGACAATCTACTAGAATTGTGCAGCTTCAGGATGCTAATGGTTTATTAACTTAAGACCAATAGGAAATGGATAAAATTATGGGGGATTATTTTACAACTCTGTTCTCAGCTTCAAACCTTCAAAACTCATTAATTTTTAAAGTTATTAATAGAAGGGTAGATGATGCAGACAATGCTACTTTGATAGCTCCGTTCACTTTTGATGAATTCTCCACAACCATTAAACAGATGCATCCTGACAAAGCTCCAGGTCCGGATGGACTAAATCCGACCTTTTTCTAGCACTTTTGGAAGGACTTAGGAGAGGATATTTTCAAAACTTGCTCACAGTGGTTGTACACAGGTACTTTCCCGCAATCTCTAAATTGTTCTGCAATTCTGTTGGTACCTAAATGTGCTTCACCTGAATCTATGAAAGATGTGCACCCAATAACTCTTTGCAAGGTATTGTACAAGATAATTGCTAAGGTGTTAACTAATAGGCTTAAAATCAGTTTGCCTAAAATTATTTTGCTTCTCAATCAATATTTGTTCTTGAGAGATCAATTCTTGATAATGTGTTGATTTTCTTTGAGACTTTACATTGTATGAAAAGAAAAACGAGGGGTAATAGAGGTAGTATTGCTCTCAAGCTAGATGTTAGCAAAGCCTACGACAGAATGGATTGGAATTTTCTACAAAACGTCATGATAAAATTAGGCTTTTGTGCAACCTGGATTCCATGGATCATGCTTTATGTCAAGACTATCTCGTATTATATTTGATTGAATGGAGATATTATTGGTCCCATTATTTCAGGTCGTGGCTTAAGGCAAGGAGATCCTCTTTCTCCTTACCTTTTTATTCTTTATGTTGAAGGTTTATCAGCTTTAATTACTTAGGAAGAAAATAGAAGGCAAATTCATGGTTGTAAAATTTGTCGAAGGGCTCCGAGTATCTCATATTTATTATTTTCAAATGATAGTTTTTTATTTTTAGGGCTTCAATTAAGGAATGTGGGATTATTAAGAATATTTTGGCTAACTATGAGAGTACTTCTAGCCAAACCATAAATTTTCAAAAATCCGGCATCATGTTCAGTCTAAACATTTTTGAAAACTTGAGGAAGGATATTTTTAATGTGTTAAAGAGTCTTCTCACCACTTAATACGGGAAGCTATTTGGGTTTACCTTCTTTAATTAGCAAATCTAAAAAGGCAATTTTAGCTTTTTGAAGGATAGGTTGTGAAAGAAGTTGAATAGCTAGAACCTAAAAATGCTTTCAAGAGTGGGTAAAGAGATTTTACTTCAGATAGTTGCACAAGCTATTCCAGTCTATTGCATGAGCACTTTTCTTCTTCCAATCTCTTTATATGAAGAACTTTAGAGAATTATGAACTCTTTTTAGTAGGGATCTAAAGCAAATGGTAAATGGTCTATTCATTGGCGTTCTTAGAACTTTTTATGGAAAAGAAAAGAGGAGGGAGGCATGGGTTTTAGATATTTACATAGTTTCAACCTTGCTTTACTTGCTAAACATGGCTAGCATTTTCTATCTAAACCTCACACTTTGGTAGCCTAAATTTTTAAAGCAAAATATTATGCAAATATAAGCTTCTTTAATTCTACACTTAGGAGTAACCCAAGTTTTGTATGATGTAGTGTGTGGCATGTGAAAGCTATATTAGCTAGGGGATGTAGATGGCGAGTAGGTGATAGTCATTCAATTAATTTATGGCATGACCTGTGGGTGTGAAACAGTCCCTCTTTCAAGTTGTAAACTAGGCACCCTATAGGTATGGAGTCTCTGAAAGTCTATGATATTCTTGTTGGGTTTCGTGATGCAAAATGCAGCAAAATAAAACTTTTAACCATGAAAACCTTAAAACCCGGATCCGTGTAATTTGAATTAGATCAATTGAGCGCGTTTCCAAACACTCACCAAGACGATCTTATGGCAAGATAGTTGAAAGGAAGAGAGGGGGTTCACTCCGGTGACACCCTACCTCGAACTTTTTGTGTCTTCTTATCAGATTAAGATGTCGCCAATAAGATCACGTTCTCTACCCGCATCCACAAGAACAAGGTAACCAAAGCGGTGTTAGTATGGTAGTACCTTTGTTGTCTCACAATACGATTTCTCTCTATATGTTTTTCTTTCACAAAATAAGTAATAGAAGAAGAAGAAGAATTGTGGCTTAACCTAAACCCTAGAGAAAGAGATGTATATATATAGCCATTTTTCTAGATACCTCAACCACTTACCAAAACATTTTTGGTAATTTTAAACTTCCTTTTCTACTTTGATTCTAATTCTAAAATTAGAATCATTTTCTGTTAATCTATATAACTCTTACCTTAAATAAATTAGGAAATAAATACTAATATAAATATATACATATATATATATTTATTTATTTACTTTTTTATTTAATCTTACATAGAGATAATTATTAGGCTAGTTAACTTAAGTCTGCTTTGGGCTTGTTCTAAGTGTGCGACCCTGTAGGTTCACACAACGTTGGCAGTAGGCCTAAAATTCCTATTTTAGCCCACAAGTCATAATTAGTCGCTAGCAAGACATTATGATTACCCAAGTTGTATGAAGGCCAATAATTCGACATAAACTAATACACAGTGTGTACATAGTCCTTTTGTCACATTATATCCTGATTGAACATAAGGCATGGATTATGTCATCGTTATGTCGTTCAATTATATTGTTTCTCGATCCCAAGAAGACTGATACTGATAACTCTTTATCTGATATTGATAACTCTTTATCAATACATTCTAGCATGGCCATACATTTCTCTTTAGTCTAACTCATCGAGGGACCCACAGATATCTTCTCAAAATAACTGAGGGAAAAATTTCATCTTAATCACTCACATTCCTCACACTCCTCACACAACTCATTCTATATCCAATCATAACTTGTTGTACCATCCAGTTAAAGATGATGTACGGATGTGTCAAGATACAGAACTTATCATGTAAGAAACCATGGTGATTTCAGGTCAGAGGACTCAAATAATACTACTGTAATGAGAATTACCTATGACAATAATCCATGTGGTATTCTCATAGTGGGTCAATCTAATACATCATTTCTCTATATATGTACCTATGAGTTTGACTTAATATCTTATATACATGATCAGTAAAACATAATCAATAATGAACCTCATACTAGCCTTTATTTATTGTTGTTCCTACAACAATAATCGACTAGGGATATTTAGATTATAATTCAAGTATCACCTAAGAGTTTTACTATCAAATCACATACTTAATGACCTTAGGTAGAATTAACAATCAAGGATAATATTAGAATTAGCCAGTAATAATAAAAATGCCTTTTTATTAATAAAATGGAAATATGACAAAGTCAAAATATGGCCATTACATAATTGGCCTAAGGCATATCACTAACAATTCTCTATGACGATAAAATATAGAATATTGGCTATATTTGATCTTTTACTTGCTAAATATGGCTGGCATTTTCTATCTAAACTTCACACTTTGGTAGCCTAAATTGTTAAAGCAAAATATTATGTAAATACAGGCTTCTTTAATTTTGCACTTGGGAGTAACCCAAGTTTTGTATAGCGTAGTGTGTGGCATGTGAAAGTTATATTAGCTAGGGGATATAGATGGTGAGTAGATGATGGTTAATCAATTAATTTATGGCATAACCTATGGGTGTGAAATAGTCCCTTTTTTAAGTTGCAAACCATGTGCCCTATAGGTATGGAGTCTCTAAAAGTCTGTGGTATTCTCTATGAGGACAAAATATGGAATATTGATTATATTCGGTCTTTGCTAGAGCCTTCTGTTGTAGCAGCTATTTATAGTATACAGTTGCCTCTCAAAGTGATTTCAAATTGTCTGGTGTGGCATTTTTCCAAGAATGGGAAGTACTTGGTTAAATCGGGCTATAGAACGTGCTTGGTTAAATTGAGCTATAAGATGGTGGAGATATTAATTCCATTTGAGGTAAAAGCTGGATTAATTTATAGAAGATGCAATTACCTTATAACTTAAAAATGTTTTTATGGAGAGCATGTGATGGTTGTTTCCTTTTTGGATCGCAACTCATTTTTAAAGGCGTTTCGACTTTACTTTTCTACTTGTTGTGTAACTCAGATGCTGAGCATTTAAGACACTTATTACTCAAGTGTCCATTTGCAAAAAGCTATTGGAAATTAGTGACGTTAACGGGTTGATAGCAATTACTGAGGATTTTCAACAATGGTTGCTTTCTTTATTAGGTTCTCCCTCTACAGATTTAGCTCAGAAAGTTGAAATGACTTTGTGGGCTATATGGAACCAAAGAAATAACAAACTATGGACAATCAATATTTAACTCCGGCACAAACAGTTGGTTATGGTTCCCAACTGCTCAGAGAATGGTCTAATTCCAAGTCTAAGTTGTATTACAATGTCTTCATAGAAAGTTTCTTCTAGTCCTTATGTCTAGAGTAAACCACCACATGGCTGGATAAAGTGTAATGTAGATATGGAATTATCAAGGGACAAAAAGGCATTTGGAATCAGGATTATCGTAAGGAATGTTGGAGGTATGTGGTTGCAAGGACAAATGACTCTTCATAAAGGGTTCTAATCAGTAAGGGAAGCAAAAGCAGTTGGTCTTTGAGTTGTTTGGAATGGTGTACTAGTTTGAGTATGCAACGGGTTCTTTTTGAAACAGATGCCAAGAGTGTCACTAATGCTTTAGCGTCTCCTGAGGAAGATTTTTCTAAGTTTGGAACTATAATTGTTGACTGCAAGTTTATTATTGAATAAGGAGTAGATTTTATTGTCTCTTATGTTAGGCGCCAAGCAAATACACTCATTGTTTAGTAAAAGCCACATGTTTCCAAGCTGGCTCTATTTTTTTGTCATAGCCTCCATTATTACTGGAGGAATGTATTAGCTCTGGTTCGAGTTCTTAATAAAGATCCTTCTATTTTCTAAAAAAAAAAAGAAGAAGAGCAAGCGATTTATCTCTTTAGATTTATAAAATATTATCATGCTTTGATTTTCTCGATCTGCAATTTCATTGCTTTTTTCACTAAATTATTACTATGGGGCACAAGTTAACTTTAGTTTTATGAGAATTTTATTTTATTTTATATTTTGGTACCCATTTCCCTTGCGACGTCAGGTTGACATAAACACTATTAATTTTTAAGTCATTTGTTGTTATAAGAGAGGCTAAAAATATTAGGAAAAAAAACTTTATTTTGTACTTAAATATTCTAAAAAAATATAAAGAGTATATGTATTCCTTGGTATAAACATTGGGCACAAATGCACCTTTGCCAATCAAAATCAAAATTAAGGAGTACGTAAGGTTAATCTACAACATTTCGGGTGTAAGACTATGAATTTAGCCCTAAAATAATTATAACTTACTGAAATGCAAAATTTATAATTTTGTTTACAACTAGCTTAAGTTGTAACTAGGGGTACGCATTAGTTGGGTTCGGGCGAATTAGATTTTCATTTTTTTTCAAAAATTGAACTGAAATTCTTGGTCGGATAGGCAATCGGTTTTCGAGCAACCGACTAAATAATAAATAAATAAAAAAAGAATTCCCTAATACTATAATGGTTGTCGTGAGTCATTACATCTTGGGAGTCTGGGTTTGAGTCCTAGAAATGGCATTTACCATTTTTTCATTAGTTTTTTTTTCTTCCAAATATGAAAAAAAACCTGCAGGTTATGGAATTCAAACCCACAACCTAATATTCTCAGTATAAATGTCTCACTACTTTTCTATAAGCATATAGGATTGGATTTTTGAGGCTGGTGGGTTTTGCCCAACCCTAGTTGTAACTAATAAAATTTTCTTATATTTGCATAGAGCTAATTTCTATATCTATGTAGAAAATAACTATAGTGATTTTTTTTAAAATAACTATAGAGATATTTTACTATAATTATAAAAAGGACAGCAATATGCGTAGTCACAATCTGTTAGACCGTAAAAATGTTTTGTTAAAATTACACACATATCCCATATACAGGAGACATGCAAATGGAAAGGGAGGGCGTAAAAGAAATTTTACTCTCTATAGACGTTAATATTCATGTAGCTACTAGCTATATAAACCATTATCCATATTTCTATAACTTATTTAATTGACGGACAATGATAGTGGTGACATTTATGCGCACTAAAAGACACTTTTTTTTTTATTAAAATTATATACATGGCCCATATATAGGGTGTATGCTGGTGTATGCAAATAGAAGGGAAGGGTATAAAAGGAATTTCACTTCATATAGACATTACTATTTATGTAGCTACTAACTAACTGTATAAATCATTATCCTTAATTGACCATTATAATAGATTGGTATGTGCAAGAATTTTCAAAAAGGAAGAGAGGGGAGAGACTTACAAAGCCAAATCCACCAGTCTTGTAAGTTGGCCCTATCATTTGGAATTTAGAGCAATACTTCGCAAGAAACAGTTTGATGTAAGGAATTTCATCAAAAATAGCAGCTACACCACCATTGTGGATTCCATTAGACAATGCATCATGATACTCCTCGGGAGTGCCATAACCCCTCAACTTAGTCACATTGAAGTTCAGTTGTTCTACTAAGAGTTTTTTCACAAAAGAATGGTTTCGGTATCCTACAACGTAACCATTCCTTTGAATCTCTTTAATGTCAGCAAATGTAGGCTGCATCCTATTCACTGTTAACATTGAGGCAAAACTAGCTGTGTAACTTTGTGATATGATAAGCACTACAAACACCCATATGATCACTAAAAATCTGGTCCAACCATTTAGCAACTTCTCTCCTATAATCAAAAAAACATTTCAGTATGTTTTTCTTAAATATAGATTTACTTGGCCAAAAATGAGAAGAGGTTAAAAGGGATATTACGTACTATGTGCAAAGACCAATGTTGAGAAGGAGAACCAAAAGGCTATGCTCAACTGTTGAGCCGGAGGGCCATTGAACTCTTGATTTATACGGTGTTCGAGTACCCATACCATAAAACCTGTGCCAATGAAAGCCATGAGTGTTGTTAACCAAAGCTTAAAGCTTAATGGCTTTAAGAAAATCCACATGCTATCCTTTTCATCTTGTTTCATCAAAACCACCATTGAAACTCCTAATTCTGAGTAAGGTAATGTGAAGTCAACATATAATGAACGATACGCCGTTATAGTTAAATCTCCTACCACAGCATCGAATTCCTACAAGACAGATCAACTATAACATTAAATAGATACCGACTATGCTCTCACTTGGTGCAAGGGAAAAAATGCATACAATATAACAATTGACATTTAACGTCATGACCAAACAATTTGTAACTAGATAAATATATATATATAAGAGCTACGCTAATGTCTTTTATTAAATTTCTTGTAACAAGAAATAATGTGACTAGGATTTAACTATGAAATTTAAGTGTTTTAGTTAAAGTTCAATATTTTTACCTAAATAAAGTTATAATAATAAAGTTAAATTGTCAAAATTAGTTACCATGAAATTATAAATTTTATAATAAAATATTTAAATATTAGTCATATAAGTATAAATTTACAGCAACTTATTATTTTAGCTACAAATTTAATTTAATTATAACTAAAACAAATTATTTGCTATTAATAAAAATAATGTGCCTTGTCAAACAACAACAACAACAACAACAACAACAATAATAATAATAATGTGCAAATTAAACATGTAATCAATTAGTTATAAAAGCGTTTTAATCTAATTACTTTAAATTCACATTCTAATTTTATCTTATAATTAGCTACTTAATTTGTAGTATTATCTCGTTTTTTTTAGGGAATTAGTGTTATTTCCTTTTTTAAATTTAAAAAAAAAATTGTGATTTTATTAGTAATTTGGGATTATTTTTAGTTATATACTATCTATAAATTTATTTATTCGTACGAATTTTATATCTATAGTAGTTTAAAAAGTAAGAACCAATTCACGAGGTCATAAAATAGAGAGCATGGAACCAACCTGATGTGTGATTTGGTTTAAAAGATCATCATAAGACCCATTACTATGGCTCTTCGTAACTGTATTTCCGAAGGGAATGTATTCATATGGCAATGGAAATGGCAATACCTTAAGTGCTTCCTCAAAAACATCTATAGTAAAACCTGAAACAATGGGTTTTCCACTTATAGGATGCCATTGCACCTTCACAAACTCAGTAAACCCAGCTTTCACTGGAACACCAATTTTTAACTTCTTTGGTTGATCATTTGCATCTCCTGGCCAAATGGGTTTTTTGAGTATCTCATGAGAAGCTAAGCCTGCAGTTGGTTGTCCACTATTATTGTTCAAGCTTTGCGAAAATCCTCCAATATCTTGAGTGTAATATCCCAAAATTCTTTCTGTTCTTCCAATCACATTGAATATTTCAAAAGCTTTTGGCATCAATTCTCTCTTAGTCAAGTTGAAATCTCCACTTAAGCCTTGAAAGCTGGTATTTAGTAGGGAGTTCAAGATTCTTTGTCCCAATGCAGAAGTTCCTATGGCTTCAAGATTAGTTGTGTTTGTGCTTCTTTTGCTTATGTTTAGATTTAATAAGCTGGATTGTGTAATACCGGAATTCTCCACTGCCATTGCTATTGCCCATAGTGTATCATATGCCCATAAACAAAAAAGGTTAGAATTCTTTTCTTCCCATCTTGATTTGAAAATTTCAAGTTTTCTTGACGTGGGTGTGTATGGTCTTACTCCTAATACACCTTGCATCGCATCCAAAACATTTTCATCATCTATAGGATCTAATATGGTAGATAATCCTTGTGTCACAAGCCATGCATACCCTTCACTCATCATTCCTTCATTCTTGGCCAGCAAGAACAATTTGGAACCAAGAGTAGCTGTCATGTGCACTAGAAATATACCTTTATGCATTTCCTTCAAATTTCTGAGTTCTGTCGCTATCTTGTTGTCTTGATAAGATAATGGAATGCTAATTCTGGATATAACTCGAACACCAATTCCTTGGAAACCATCTAATAAGTATGGAATCAAACCATTTCCATAATCTGTGTCTTCATATATGATGGTGATCTCTTGCCAACCATAAGCTTGAACCACTGAGGCTAAAGCTTTCATTTGAGAGGAATCATTATCGGCTGTGCGAACAAAGAATTGGCTTTGAGATGGGGAAAGAGATGGGCTAGTTACTGAGAATGAAATGATTGGAACATGAGCTTTTCTTCCAAGTTCTATTGCAAACTTAGCTTCTGATGATCTTTGAGGCCCTATAATTGCTTGCACTTGTTCCTTTTCCATCAAATCAAGCACTGTATGTATGCCAAGGTTACAAAAAATAATAATAATAATAATAATAGTAATAATAGTAGTAGTGGGAAAATTTTATTCCAAGTATGAACTTTCATAACAATAAATACAAAAGAAGATAATGAACTTTTTCAAGTTAAATGTACATATAGTATCCAAACTTTTATAGTAGTACAGATTGGTATTACAATTTGTTGAGTTTTATCAAACTTCTATTTATATATCACAGGATAGTCATTTAGTTGGATTTTGATAACGTGACAACTAAAGAAAGTATTTCTCAAAAATATTTGTCACATCATCCTCCACCTTGTCTAAGTTAATATAGGGTTAAGTGTACTTTTGATCATCAAATTTTGATTTTATTTCAAATTGAATATTTAATTTTAATTTGTATTTTTAGTAGCTAACATTTTATTTGATTTTCGTAGATCAATTGTTTTAGAGAAGATATGATGACATGACAATCAGAGTGGCAAAATTTTTTGAATATTTGTCATGACATATTTCACCTTATAACTTAATTTATCTAATCAATATATCTTATCACGTAAATCCCATAGTCTTTATAAACCTTAAAATTTTATATTTTACCCAAAGTCACTTAGATC
>CATIWK010386629.1:0-14413 GCA_949634005.1 Mallotus japonicus
AACCTTCATTGACACAGAGAGGTGAGGCTCAAACTATAGCACCTTAACCTAGACATGCTTATATGTACACTTGACACAATTATAATAGGCATGCTACACAACACAATGCACATAAACATGTTGCACAAACCTATCAAAATACACATTATCATTGCCAATGTATGTCTCACACTATGACTCAAAAGAGTTATAGGAAGCATTCTCCTCCATAACATATAAGGCATGTCTCACACACTAGGAAAGCATATCATCCTAGGAGAAATAAATTTGCCAATATTGAGTGTTTCTATTACATAACCAAAGGTCACTCAAGCAATGCGTGCTTCTATAGAAGACTGCACTTAAACTTGCTTCCTTCGGATTACCTTGAGACTAACTGTAGACGGCGGGGTTTAGCGCAAGCCCAAGTTTCTTGCAACCGTGACACTGTTTGAGCTCAAGGCTCTAGAGAACACACTAACCATTGTCACAAAGACATGGCGTGGAGATGCGGAGTCGCCACCTAGGGTAATAACTGGGACAAATCGATGAGTAGTGGTAACTCGATTCTCTAAACAAGTTGCACCACAACCATGAATTCTAGATACGAAATACCAACTTCTCTAGTCTTGTGTTCATTTAGAATTACTTTATTAATCACTATCTTATCCTCTATTTACATACAATTTCATATAAACCCTTTTTTTAAATAATAAACTCCAAGGCAAACTAGTCATGAAAAAGCAAATAAACAATGCATTCAAATAAGCTCATAATGCCTAAGTTAGTCTAATCTACAAATTTTAATTAAAGTGAGCTAAGTTTACATGTTATGAAAGCTTAAATTTGTGGGCCTAGATCTACAAGTTTTAAATCTAAATGGCCTTAATTCTACAAATTATGGAAAAAGGCTTATTTAATGAGCTAAGTCTAAATTAATTTTATTAACTAAGGTGGGCCTATGTCTAAATTAACTAAATGGGCCTAAATACACTCTAGCCTAAAATCTAAATTAATTATGGACTTATAATCAAATTAATTAATTATTGAACCTATTAAGAGAAAAAAGGTGATCAAGTGATTAACCTAAACCCTATGATTATGAGCTTAAACAAAGCAAACATAAAATATGAAAATTAAAGCATAATATAACACGTAAAATAATAAATAATTCAAAACAAGATAAAACGATAAACAATACACAAATAAACTAACTAAACATGCATTTAATGATTTCTAACCCAAATTTAATTAACATGCATCCTAAAAATTAATCTAAAGCCACCATTGATTTTAATTAAATTTTACCAAATTAAACCTAATTTACTAATCAATTTAAAAAAAAAAACAGAAAATCAAATAGTTCCAATATTCCCACTATTGGGGCTATTACAATGATCTATAAGAATAAAATTAAAATCACAATTCAATAAAAAATAAATAACACAATAAAATAACAAAAAAAAAACAATAAATAAACCTAAAAACTAAGTGAATTGACTACATGTTTAAATCCATGGCATCCCATGGATCTTCAATTGGTTTAAACCATACGATCACATCTCCTCCATGTTACTCACCACCATGATTAAATCACCAAACAAAATAAATAATAATTAGTATCAATTAAAAAATAATTAAAACAGAATTAAAATCAAATAAAAATCAAATAAAATAAAAGAATAGAATAAAAGAACAGATAGAGTGCAAATGCAATCTTGATTAGCTCCTCAGAGTAGGTGATTTTCACCGTTGATTTTAGAATAGATGATCAAGAATTGACTTGTTGTTTCTTTCGGCTTGCTGCGTTTCCTCAGTTTCAAAACGTCAAAGAAAATTATTTTGAAAGTGTTTTTTTCTAGTAAAATTTTCTCCAAAAGTAAAAATCACCTTCTGAAGTAAAGTTCTTTTTTTCCGTCCCCAGTCCCTCTCATAGGAGACTTAGGTAGGTTTTTATAGGAAGAAAGACCCTAGCAAAGACGTGTTCTCCTTCCTGACTTAGGAGACCGAATTTAGGTTAAAATAGGACTTTAAAGTTCTAGAAAAATCCAGATAAATCCTAGGAAAAGATTTATCTCATCATTCGACCAATCAAAAATTAGAAAAAACAATTTTATTTTACTAAAAAAAATTTTTAAAAAAAGAAATAGAACGAAATTAGGATTGCATAATCCCAATCGGAATTATGCATTTCCGATCAAAAATGTGTAATTCCGATCAGAATTATATATTTCCGATCAGAATTATATATTTCCGATCGGAATTACATATTTCCGATCGGACCGATCGGTAATTATTTTTTTCCTTTTTTTAATTATTTTAATTATAAAAAGACCCCTGAAGGAAAAAAAAGACTTTTCAATTTAGTCCATAAAAAAACTTTCAATTAAGTCCTTGAAAACGAGAAATTAAGCCTTTGAGATCCAAAAGTCAAATTTTGAGGATCTATTTATAATGAATTTTCATCATCGGAGTCCTCTGTCGCATCCACACTCCCTTATCCCGGAATTAGGTGTCTACACTAACCAACCTAGACCAAGAAAGGTTTGGGTTTAAAAGAATGTTTAATTCATGTTTTGTAGGTGTACTTGAAGTCCACAAGAATAAAAAGTAAATGGTATCTTGATAGTGGATGTTAAAGACACATGACGGGAGACAAAGATCAATTCAACAAGCTTGCTGCTAAGGATGGAGGACATGTTACTTTTGGGACAATGCAAAAGGAAAGATTATTGACATTGGAGAAATTGGTAATCCTCAATCCTTATTTATACCTCATGCATTGTTTGTTGATGGTCTTAAACACAATTTGCTTAGTATAAGTCATTTATATGATATGGGAAACAAAGTCACTTTCTGTCCTAAGAATTGCTTTTGTTAGTAGTCTTGATGAAGACAAAGTAATTTTTAGTGGTGAAAGAGTAGATAATGTCTATGTTATTGATTTAAATAAAATTACAACAAAGATATTAAATGCTTGATGTCTATTTCCCATGACATATGGATATGGCACAGAAGGCTAGGACATGCAAATTTTGAGCTTTTGAATGATCTTAGTAAACATGAACTTGTGATTGGTTTACCAAAACTTGAATTCACTAAGGATAAACCTTATGATGCATGTCAAAAGGGAAAACAATCCAAGTCTTCTTTTAAGCTAAAAAATGTTATGTCAACTTCTAAACCACTTGAACTTATACATATGGATTTATTTGGTCCAACTAGAATTTCTAGTCTTGGCGGAATGTACTATGCATATATATTAGTTTATGACTACTCTAGATTTACTCGGGTGTGTTTTCTTGCTCATAAGAATAATGCTTTTAAAGCTTTTGAAAATTTTGCAAAAAGAGTTCAAAAAGAAAAAGGTTTTTATATTTCTTCGATTAGAAGTGATCATGGAACCGAATTTGAAAATGAATTCTTCAAAACCTTTTGTAGTGAAAATGGAATTTCTCATACGTTTTCATCTCCTTAAACTCCTTAACAAAATGGGGTAGTTGAAAGGAAAAATCATACTATTGTGGAACTGGCTAGAACAATGCTTCAAGAGTATAATTTACCATTATACTTTTGGGCGGAAGCCGTTAACACATCTTGTTACATTTCTAATAGAGTTTTTAAAAGACCGATTTTGAATAAAAATTTTTATGAGCTTTGGAACAATAGAAAACCCAAAATCTCATATCTAAGAGTATTTAGATGCAAGTACTTTATATTGAATACCAAGGATAATCTTGGGAAATTTGATTCCACAGTCGATGAAGGAATTTTCCTAGGCTACTCCACCTCTAGCAAATCTTATAGAGTTTTTAATAAAAGAACTTCAGCTATTGAAGAATCTATGTATATTGTTTTTGGTGAATCAAACTCACTTGATCCTAGAAAGGATGTTTGTAGTGTTGATGATGATATAGGTGAACTCATAGAAACAAATGCTCAAGATGAAATTGCTAGAAAACCTTTGGAACTTGAAGATTCAAGAAAAGAAGAAGATGAGGAGATGCCTCAACCTATCTCAAAAGATGATCTTCCAAAGGATTGGCAATTCAAGAAAGCACATCCTCAAGGCCTCATCATCGATCGGTGATACTACAAAAGGGGGTCTATTGTTAATTTAGCCTTCATTTCTCAAATTGAACCCAAAAATATTGATGATGCTTTGAATGATGAATTTTGGGTCCTTGCCATGCAAGAAGAGTTAAATCAATTTGAGAGAAACAAAGTTTGGACTTTAGTTCCTAGACCGAAACATCGTCCTATTATAGGCGCCAAATGGATGTTTAGAAATAAGATGAATGAACAAGGTGTCATCACTAAGAACAAAGCAAGACTAGTAGCTAAAGGTTATAATCAAGAAGAAGGCATTGAGTATGATGAAACCTTTGCCCCCATTACAAGGTTTGAAGCTATTAGAATGCTACTTGCATTTGCATCTTACATGGATTTTAAACTACACCAAATGGATGTTAAAAGTGCATTTTTAAATGGTTTTATTGAAGAAGAGGTTTATGTTGAACAACCTTAGGGTTTTGAAAATTCTGATTTTCCAAATCATGTTTTCAAGCTTTCAAAAGCATTGTATGGATTGAAACAAGCTCCAAGGGCTTGGTATGAAAGATTGAGCAACTTTTTATTAGAGAAAGGCTTCTCTAAAGGAAAAGTTGATACAACTCTTTTCATAAAGAAATCCAAACATGATTTATTAATTGTTCAAATTTATGTTGATGATATTATATTCGGTACTACTAACCATTGCTTATGTGAGGAATTTTCTAAGTTAATGCAAGGAGAATTTGAGATGAGTATGATGGGTGAACTCAAATTCTTCCTCGGATTATAAATCAAGCAATGGAAAGATGAGATTTTCATTAATCAAACCAAGTATGCTAGAGACATTCTCAAGAAGTTTGGTATGGATGGAGTCAAGTCAAGAAAAACTCAAATGAGCACAACTACCCAACTCAACAAGGATGAAAATGGTAAACTGGTTGATGAAAAGTGATTTAGAGGTATAATCGGATCCCTTCTTTATTTAACTGCTAGTAGACCAGTGTAGACACCCAATTTCGGGATAGCTGAGTATCGATGTGACAGAGTACTCCGATGATGAGAAAATCATGAATAAGTCTCGGAATATTTGAGTTCGAAATCTCGAAAGGGCTTGATTGTGTTTCTAAAGTATTTTAAAGGACTCAATTGAAAAGTTTTGGTTTTTTATAGGGACCTTTTTGTAATTAAATGTTAAAAAAATTGGAAGAATGGATTTTAGATCGGAATTCCAGATTGCCGATCGGCAATCTAGACTTTTGGTCGGAATTAAAATGCGTTGTTTTGTTATTTTCAGTGTTTTAACGTAAATAAAATTCATTTATCTCAGCTCTGATTGGTTCAATGATGAGATAATAACCTTTTTAGGTGATAATTAAGTAATTAATCTTTAATTAATTACTGAAATTATCAGGGAAAGAGTCCCTGATAGGAGGAACTCAATCCCTGCAGATGCAGAGTCATTTGTGACTCTGTTTAGGGTTTTTTAATGTTCCCTATTTAAACTGAGTTTGAGTGGAGGAGAGGGGGCGGGAGGATACAAACCCAAGTTTTCTCTGCAAACAATTGAGCTCACGCCTAAAAAAACAAAAACAAGTTTTCTTGATTTCTTTAGAAAAGTCTTCTACAAAATACTAAAACACACACAGAGATACTTGAAGTTTTTTACTAGCTTCAGAAACACATTTGCCTTCGGGAGAATAGAAGTCGAAAATCCAGACTTATTCCATATACCAAACGGTGCAAATCACCTACTCTGAGGAGCATATCAATACTGCATCAACCACTCAGCATTTTTCTTTCTTTTATTCTCTTGTTTTATTTTATTTTGATTTAATTTCTGTTTTCCTTTAAATTGATTTCCTTTTTCTGTTCATATACTAATTAATCTTCTTTTATTGTTTTTTCATATATTTTGATGGAGGGAGTGACTTAAATCCACAAATCAAGAATCCTAAGGAATTATGGATATGAATTCCATGATTAATTAGTTTTAGATTTTTTTGTTGCTTTCTTTGTTAGTATTTTCTATATTTTACTATTTATTGTTTTGTATTCATTTTTATTGTTATATCTATTTAGATCCTTGTAATAGCCCCAATAGTGGGATAATAAATAAAATCATATGTGTGGATGTATGTTTTATTTTGTTTAATTAATTAGTTAATTAGGTTTATTTGGTAAAATTTAATAAAACTAATGGTGGCTTTAGATTAATTTAAGTTGCATGTTAATTAAATTGGGGTTAGAAATTACTTAATGCATGTTTTAATGGATTTTTTGTTTTATTGTTTTTTTATTATTTGTTTATTGTTTTTATTATTATTATGTTTATTGTTTATTATTATTTGTTTTTGTTTTTTATTATTTTGTTATTTTTTTAGTTATTTTGATTTTATTTGCTTTTATGATTCACATATTTATTTGTTTTCTTTTTGTTCTTAGGGTTTTAAGTTAATAACTAGATCACCTTTTTAATTAGATTTTTTTAGGGTTAATTAATAAAATTGATTTTAGGCTCATAATTGAGTAGATTTTAGGTTAGAAAGCATTTAGGCTCACTTAGTTAATTTAGACATAGGCCCATTTTTAGTTAATAAAATTAATTAGACTTAGCCCATTAAATTAAGCACTTTTCCATAATTTGTAGAATTAAGTTCATATAGAGTTAAAACATGTAGAATTAGGCCCACTAATTTAAGCTTTCATAACATGTAAACTTAGCTCATTTTAATTAAAATTTTTAGATTAGACTAACTTAGGGTTTTATGCTTTGAATGTATGCATTATTTATTTGCTTTTTCATGACTAGTTTGCCTTGGAGTTTATTGTTTAAAATAAGGGTTTATATTAAATTGCATGTAAATAGAGGATAAGATAGTGATTAATAAAATAATTCTAAATGAACACAGGACTAGAGAAGTTGGTATTCTGTATCCAGAATTCCTGGTTGTGGTGCAACTTGTTTAGAGAATCGAGTTACCACCACTCATCGATTTGTCCCAGTTATTACCCTGGGTGGCAACTCTGCATCTCCACGCCATGTCTTTGTGACAATGGTAGTGTGTTCTCTAGAACCCTGAGCTCAAACAGTGTCGCAGTTGTAAGAAACTTGGGCACGCTCTAAACCCCGCCGTTTACAACCCGATATTATGTTTGCTACTTGCTTATGTGCTAGATTTCAATCCAGTCCTAGGGAGTCCCACTTGAATGCAATTAAAAGAATTTTCAAGTATTTAAGTGGAAGTTTGCATTAATGACTTTGATATCCTAGGAGTTCATCCTTTGACTTGATTAGTTATTCTAAAGCAGATTTTACCGATAGTTTACTAGATAAAAAGAGCACTTTCAAAACTTGTCAAGTTTTAGGACAATGTTTAGTTTCTTAGTTTAGTAAGAAATAAGTTTCGGTTACCTTGTCCACCGCCGAAGCCGAATATGTAGCGGTAAGTCTTTATTGTTCACAAGTTTTGTGGCAAAAACAATAATTAATGGACAATGGAATTAAAATTGATCACATTCTAATCAAATGTGACAATACAAGTGCTATCAACCTTAGCAAAAATCCAATTCATCATTCTAGAACAAAACATATAGATATTAGACATCATTTCTTGCGTGATCATGTTCAAAATGGTGATATCTCACTTAAATTTGTAGATACAAATAATCAACTTGCAGATATCTTCACCAAACCTGTTAATGAAGAGAGATTGTATTTCATTAAGCATGAATTAGGCATGATTGATGGTTCTTGTTTATCTTGAATGCATATTTCATTCTTGATAAATTATTTATATTTGGTATATTTTTGGTATCTTATTCTTAACTGTAATTTGTTCATAATATGGTAAGTACCACATGATTTATATGTACTTTTTGTGATGTATTATCATAACATGCATTGTAAGTGCGGCTAGTTTTGTGTCTAAATGATCATATTATCATATTTTTCTCCATGCAGAAGGCCTTGTTTTGCTTAATTTGTTTCATATGTGCATATATGTGATACTTTGGCTAAATGAACATACTCTCTTAAGATTTGGTCTATCCTTGTTTTCATTGTTTTAGTTCTTGGTCTTTTGTTTCCTTTAGAACTAAGCTCTATATGATCATGTGATAGTTAAATACTATATGTACTATTTTTGTGATGCATTATCATGTAAAATTTGTCTTCTGCCATGTTTATGTTTCTTAAATATTTTGTCAAGTATCCTTATAATAAATTTTATAAATTTAAGAAATATTTTTAAAATTTTATTTGTCAAAATTATTGTTACCATTTGCATTATTTTATACCTTAAGATTTTTTTACTATTTTTAAGGCACAAAATTTTAAAGAAAAATTTTTATTTTTTTATATATGTCTAGGGGAGATTTTCTTAACATTTTTTATTATTCTTCTTTAAATAATACTTTGGCATCTTTTATTAAAATGTCTTTTAATTATTTTTGAAAAACTCAATTTTATCTTTTTCCAATAAGCATTAATGGTCATATTTATTATTTTTAAATTAATTAAATTTTTTTGAATTTCACTTCAATTGCTTGTCTTGTCATTGATGCACATTTAAAAGATAATATTATGTGTCATTATTGTCTTGGAAATTGCTACTATTTGAATTTGAATTGGCTTTGGAATGTTTTAGGTTCATAAGGACCTAACTATCCAAAAAATAAGGACTTATTTGAACTTTTGAAAAGTTCAAGAGTCCTTATGGACGTTGGGTCATGAGCCATTGCAGTCTGCAACAGCTCGTGACTTGACAGTTCACAGCTGTCTGCGCCCTCACGGGCTTTGGTCACGATCGTGACCTGCAGACAGCTTTATGAAAAGTCACGATTTTCACTTATCCATCACCTCTTTTCAAGTTCCTAACATTTCTAGACTTGTTTATTAGGGTTTTCTCTTTAATAAACCTAATCTTGAACCTTCTCTCACCCCTATTTAAACCTCCTTAACACTCATATCTCACACATACTTCTCTTTAGCAAAAATCTCTACATTTTCTTCTCCACTTCTCTCTTCTCTCAATATCTTTTACTTGCTCCATGGCTCCAAAGAAGAAAACTCCTTCTCAAGCCTCATCATCCTTTCAAGGTAGAAGAGAAAAGAAAGAGCAACCAAAGAAAAATCCTCCTATATCCTACTCAACTTCTGAAATTAAGCATAGAGCTTCCAAGTTTGCTCAAAGAAAAATCATTCCTTCAAGATACATGTCTCAAATAGGTCTTGAATCTCTTGGTTGTTTTGATTATGTGAAGACCTTGCTTGAACAATTTGGTATGTATACCTTTACCTTCACTCCTTTTGTCACCATTTCTCAACTTGTCATTGAATTTCTTTCAACCTTGTGCCTTAGAACCACAAATATCAATGACAGCAACCCATACTATAGCATAAGATTCAAAATTGGGGGAAGAAATTGCTTTCTCACCAAAGAGGAATTTGATCATCTCTTTGGTTTCAAAAGTGATGGAGAAATTGGACCTAACACTCTTTGGTCACCAAACACTTTTTGGACTCAAAGCATAAAACCTAATGCCTTAGATTTTTTTGTCGGCCACTCCAAATCTTCATCCTTCAATTCCAAGCCCTTATGGTACATTCATAGATTCATTACTTATACCTTCAATGCTAGAGGCTTAAGTAATGAATATGTTTCCTTTGATGATCTCTACCTTCTCAAATGCATTCTCAACAATGAAGATGTTGCATTAGGGCGTTGGTTGCAATGGAGACTATGGTTGGTAAGTGATAGTGTTAGTGGCTCCATTTGTATTGGTGGCATTGTAACTAGAATTGCATAATACTTTGGTCTTTCAATTGATTGTTATGATTCCATACCTTTTTCACTTCTTGATGAAAAATTTATCAAAAATTCTAATCAATTCAAGAAAGTGAATAATCTTTAGATATGGAAGAATGAGGAAGAAGTTGAAGAAGAGCATGACCAAGACATGGAAGACATTGAGCATATAGGCAATGTAGGTCTTGAGAATGTTGATCTTGGAGAAGAACAAGACCCAACTCAAGCCCAAAATACTTCTCAACCTTCCACCATTCAAAGAAAGAGGGCAAAAGCTTCTTCATCTCAAGTCATGGAAGGGGAACCCGAATGGGTTGGTGGATTCTTTGATAGGTTTTCCATTGTTGAATCCAATATCAACAATCGTTTTGATCACTTTGATACTTATTTTGATCATTTTGAATGGAGAATGGATCATCTAGAACATGGTATTCATAAAATCCTAACCTTCCACAATCTCAATTGCACTTGGCCTCCTCCTCCTCCTCCTCCTCCTCCTCAAGATCCTCAAGTGCCACCCCAAGGAGATGATCTTGACAATACTCCTTAGTTATCTTTTTTTTTTTTTTGCTTATATCTTTAGTTATCTTGTTGTTGTGTGATCTTTGTTTGCTATCTTAATAGTTTATGCGTGCTTTTTATTTCAATGCTTTATCCTAGTTATGTTTGTTATGTAAGGCATTTCCTTTTAATGAAAAATTTCCTTTATTAATCTCTCTTTTCCCTTTTTATTTTTTTGATCTTTGACAAAGGGGGAGAAATTTCTAATATATATGTGTGTGTAATATTTTTGTTTACAATTTCTTTTTATTTTTGCAACTAATATGTATGCACATATTAATGGGGAGATTTTTTTTAATCTATACATGAACAAAGGGGGAGCTCTCTTGATACACTTTTCTTATTCATATTTTATTGTTTTTGCACACACATAAATTATTTTTCAAAGTCAAAAAGGGGGAGATTGTTGACCTTAAATGGTTTATTCAGTCTTTGTATTTTGATCTTTGACAACCAATTTAATTCAACTAATATTTTTTATTAAGTGTGTTTTAGGTCATATCAAGCTCTACTTAATTGCCTAAAAACTCAAATCATTTGATGGAAGTAAGAGCTTCAAATATATGCAAAAATAAGTAAATTTACTGCCGTCACGAGCTATTATCCCGGTCGTGATAGACCATCACGAGCCAAGGATCAATAAGGCTCATTTGGTGAAGAAATTCTAAGCCGCTCACGGTCTGGCATCACGACCGTGATGTGCTCGTGATCAAGTAAGGATTAACAGGGCTCATTTGGTGAAGAAATTCTGAGCCACTCAAGGTCTGGCATCACGACCGTGAGGTGCTAGTGATCAAGTCACGATCCACAGTCACGATCTCCTCTAGTTTGTGATTAACAGGCATCTCAGCTCTCTTTAGAACGCTCACGGTCTATCATCACTACCGTGAGCTTCTCGTGACCAAGAGTCCTTACAAGCTCAACAGACATTTTGAATTTAATGGCTATATTTTTGTAAGTCATGATCGTGAGGCTACAGTCATGACTGTGAGCAGCAGTCTGACAGCACAAAAGTTAAATTAAATCAATTTGATTTTTGGAGACGTTGGAGACATGATTGATTTCTCTAACATCTATAATTTGAGTTGTTTATCTATAGAAACATCTCTTAGAGTTCATTTGAAGTTTTAAGTCCAATGGGATCCATCCCATGTTCTCTTAATTAATTTGTATGTTTATTTGAAAATTCGATAAAGATGTGTTTTTGTTTGTTTCGAAAGTACACATGATGATAATAATAACAATGATACAAAATATTTTAAAGTTTTTTTGAAGATAATAGCACTATAAATACAATTGAGGGTATCTTCTACAGTTACTTTGTTTTTATTTACAAAAATTTATCAAAATTTACAAAAAATGTAAAAATTTTACTTTACTTTTCATGAAATAATATTATTTTTCATAAATATAAGAATTAGTATTTTTTTGTTATAATTTGATATATTTTTTGTTAAATTACTATTTTGTATAAAATTCAGCCATTTTTATGGAATTAATTGTTATGACTGTTGAATTTTTTTTATAAGTATTATTGCCAATTTATCGATTGAAAATGTTTTTATCAACACTTTAAAATAAAAATTAATTTATAATTTTAATAAATTCATTAATTTTTTTCAATCTCTTAAAATCAATTATTTTATCTACTATTTTAATTTCATATATGTGAAGTAAAACATAATAATATAAGATAAATTTATGAAAACTAGTTGCAAATCCGAAAATGCATGGACCGCAAATTAATATATATTTTATTTAAGTATTATAAATATAAATAACATAAATAATTCAAATATATTAATTAAATAATTTCAATAAAATATGTAATTAAATACAAATTTGAGGTAACATATAAAGAAATAATTTCAATAAATCTGGTAACATTCATAAAAATAAAATAGAAATGTATTAATTAGAAATCTGAAGTAACTTTCAAAAAAATATGAATGAAAAAATATCATCTTAATTTAGTAAAAGTTGATACACTTTATGTTGTATAGAGGTAGAAAGGGAATTTGTGCTAATATAGAAGAGAAGTATTTGTGCTAAAATTTTTTTAAAAAAAAGTGTTATAAGTGAATTTAAAATAATAGTTTGTTGAAAAATAATTTTTTGATATTTTTTTAAAAAAATTGTGAATTTTATTAATTTGTATATTTATTTACAGCAGAAACTCGCTCACACAGACTCACTAAAACGGCAAAACCGACAACTATCTATGTTGTTTGTTTTGCCATTTTGTTTCTTGGTTCTTTGCGAGAGAGCCACCATCTGCTTGGTCAAATTGATGTAACCTATAGCACCTTCTGATACGAACCCTGCCTATAACAGAGATAGAACACGCATCCAACTTTGAAATCTTAGCCCAAGATCATTAAGAAAAGGTTGTGTTGATGGAACTAAACCCTTTGCTTATTAAATTGGAAGCAAGATACTTAGTTATTAAAAGATGAAAAATCACACAATTCTAAGTTTAATCTTACCTAGCAATTGTAATGAAAGGTAAAAGTGAAACAATTTAAGCAAACTTGCAAAGTTTTAAGAGAACAAAGTTAAGGAAAAAACCTCATTTAATTGATCAAAATCCACCATAAAATTTACTCTAACTTCATTTTACATAGTTCAAGCCCTTATGTAGGCATGTAAACATCCTAATTCTTGAAGGAAAAAGTTTTATTTCTTATTCTTAAAGACTCCTAAAAAAAAATCCTTAACTAAAGAGGACTCCTTCAAAAATAGGACAACTAATGACAACTCATCATTAAAAAGTCAAATTGACAACTCTTGACAACTCATCATTGAATAGTCAAATTGACAACTCATGACAACTAAACAAAATGACAACTCATTACAATTGAGCCAAATGACAACTAAGCATGTTAACCTTTGACTTTTTGATTTGGACTTGAAGTATCCTTGAATATTCTCAAATCTTCTTGAATCCTCCTTATTAACTCCAAAATAGAAAAAATAACTTGAAAATTTGTCCATATCAAACTAATTAATTTCATAATATGAAATTAAGCTAACGAGCTTGAATTCTTCATCATTGAGCTCCAAGTTTGCACTTGAGGTCGAATCCACCATTTTGCTCACAGTGTAAAGAACAAACGGATTTAATGTTTTTTTGAACTTCTTTATCCTTGATCTTGTTACCTTCTTAGGCATGAGAATTTAAGTTTGTTGTTACTATATTTTTTCAGTTTTATTTCATTAAAGAAATAAAAATTAATGATTTTCCATTAATACAAGTTCATGAAAAATATTAGTTGTTATTTTTTTCTTGGAGAGACTCTTTTTTTTTTTTTCTTTTTAGGAGATGGTATATAGATACAAATTGTTTAGATACAATTTATCAAATTAAATCACTAAATCATTAATACAAATCGACTAATAATCATAATTCACAGATTGATTTAAATAAATTCACTTAATTATAGCAGGATGTGAACCCATGAACACCAATTAGGGATCATACGGTCTCGAACGTGATATTCAATTATTAGAAGGTGAAGCCAACAGGATATTTTTTTCGTTTTAAGTGTGGTCTACACTTTTTTTTCAATATTTCCTCTTCTCAAAAAAAAAAAATCCAAACTTATGATACTGAATTTATTAGAAGGTGAAGCAAAACAGGACGATGGTGTGATTTTATTCAGAAAAAATTTTATATTTGATGTGATTTTATTCAGAAAAAATTTATATTTAGTGTTTGAACTTTTCAATTTTTACTTTTTTCTACAATAGAATGTTTGACATTTAAATGATTCGGGTTGGTTAATATTTACTTATAAACCAAAAACAACTAGAAACCCAACAGGACAAACAACCAGAAAAAAAAAAAAAACTAGAAAAACAACCTCATAAAACTAATAGCTAAAACAACAAAAACAACAAAAAAAAAAGGCCAAAACAACCACAAAACAACTAGAAAAACAACCTCATAAAACTAAAAATCAACCAACGAAAATCAATCGTCAAAACAACTAGAAAAAAAACCTCATAAAACT
>CATIWK010386658.1:0-10834 GCA_949634005.1 Mallotus japonicus
CAAAAATTTTTCTGAAATTTCTTGAGTTCAATTCCTGAGTGCCATTGATGCTCACTTCAGTAAAATAGTATGAGCAATTTACTGCAACTTTGTTTCTTTTAAATTGTGTCAAATGGGATTCTCAAAAAAAAAAAAAAAAAATGTCAAATGGTTTCGAGGAATTTAGCTCAAATGGATAGACTAGTGCTATGGCAACCACCATAGTCTAACAGTCCTTTTTTCTTTTCAGCTAGATGAAATGGTTAATTTCTAACACAACAAGAAGGTGAGAGAGGTGGAGGTTCGATCCATGCTTTTCATAATAAGATGACCATATATTTTACTATTTGAGTTGGGATTATTAGGCTCTTTGCTTTGGGGATTATTAGGTTGATGCTGAATTTCTACCTCTGCATTATTCTTTTAGCAGTTTACGAAACCAATGAGCCCAATGGAACCCACTTAATGACTTGCAATAAACTTTGCCAACTTTGTCCAAATAATGGCGGCACCCGCAGTTAGACAATATTTTAGCCATCTTTAGACTAAATACTGATTGCAAAGGAGTAAACCAAATTATACAATGTTTTAGCCATCCTTGACTAAATGCTCTTGCAAAAAAGCAACTATATTAGGAAAAGAATTCTAATTCAGGAAAACAGCGTCTCACATCCCCCATGCATCAGTTTTCAGGGGAAGTGACCGGAAATTTTTCTGCTTCTTAATAAAATATTCATCTTTCTGAGGTCCACTGGTTTAATAAAATATTCATCTTTCTGAGGTCCACTGGTGGCAGTGTAACTGGTAAATGAACAATTATGTTTTTGTCAAAAATACATCCAAAATCCCAGACTGAATTACTTATTTCTATAGCACGTGCACATCATGTATATAACTATGGAAAATGAAAAACAAAATGTCTATTTCTTTGGCAGAAAGAACAAATTGCACCATGGCTCTGTCCACATGAGTTTTTAACATTTTCAGGTACATCTTATTGTGCTTGATCACTAAGAACCCAGATCCCTTGGGTCACCCCTCAGTCACGAAACTCATCCATGAAACTTTTGTGGAACTCTGACAGGCGGGATACAATTGCTGGAATCTTATCCTCTTGAGGCAGTATGGTGCACCTAAAATGCCATGTGCCAGGAACCTTCACAAAAGGCAACACAAACACAAAATAATCTGTCAGCTGAGAGCAAGTGGAGGTGGTGTTTGATATATTTTTGACATCACGCTGTAGTTAGGAGTGCATATCGGAATTGGAATGCAAAACCCACCTCAAATACATCCCAATGCACCTCAAAAGAATCTACTTTAGATCGACTTGGAAAAAAAAACTAATAGTCACCTGTCTAAAGCCAGAGCCAGGAACAACAACTACTCCAGTTGCATTCAGAAGACGCTGGCAATAGAATGCATCTGGGGCTTTTTTCGCAGCTTCTGCAGCTTTAATTGCCTTCTGAGGCAGATGGATGCGGGGGAAGAGATACATTGCTCCCTCTGCCTTGTTGCATGTTACACCCTCCAAACTGTTCAATGCATCTTCCAATGTCTGCCATTAATAACAAAAATTACAAAAACCAAAATAGAATATCAGGGAGAGAGCATACAAGTCATTGTTTGTTACTGTATAGTTCTGCACTGTTAGTCTGAATAAATGAATACACTATAAATGAATACACTATGCTACAATGTAAATATCCAAAGAATGTAAAGCATAATGTTAGTAAGGACTCACTCTTCCTCAAGCTGAGAAACAATTTTCTTGATTTTGATTGAATTGCATAATTCAGTTAACACACTTATCCTACCATCTCAAGTATTTATCTCCACTATCTTTAACCTATAAAAGAATTGATTCCAGTAAACTGACCTTTGCACGCCTTGCAAGGGATGACAGGATTCCATCTTTCTCAGCAGAATATGATTCATAGGATTCATCTCCAACCTACATTGAAGAATATATTTACATCAATTGCAATAGCAAAATGCCAAATATTAGTAAGATTTCTCCATCCCAAATAACGCTGACATTACTTATCAGCTACTATATTAAGCTTACCAGGCTGATGAAGGTCCAGCCCCTCATATATCTAAATCATAGCGAAAAGGTCAAACAGAAATAACAGAAAATAACCTTGGGCGGACTCATGACAAGACTTGCAAGAATTTGGCCAGAAATATTGGAGCAAAGATTCACAGATGCCACTTTGTATATTTGCTCCCTTATATCAGGGGAAAACCCAGTGACCTCCATATAACCTCCTCTTTTTCCACATTCTCCATAGTACCCTGAACATGCATGTATATATCAGTAAAATAAACACATAGCCCTTATCCTTGGCTGTTTGGAATATTGCATAAATTATCTCATCATCTCCACATAGCTTGTATTACCTTTAGACACAGACTGGAAAGATACGAGAGCTATATCCTCTTCACCATACCCCATAGACCGGGAAATCTTCTTAAATGAGTGAAACTGCTTCTCTGGAACATAAACGTTTTCTTGATAAACCTGTATGGAATTCAAATGTTAATCCTTTAAGCTAGATTCATATTGGTAATGGACCCAGAACTCATTCTGACAATTCACAATTACCTACCTCATCTGCCAGAAGAACAAGACCTTCATGCTTGCAGAACTCTACAATTGCTCGCTGGTTGTCCTCAGCAAGAACCTGCCCACAAAATCAAGTTATGTAACAAAGACATTTGGACAAATACCCCCATCATAATGACGCTAAAGCCAGTTCCTTCTTACCTGTCCTGTTGGGTTTCCTGGATTTATTACAACTAGTGCCCTGACAGTAATACCTTTAGACTTTGCATCCTCCAATTGCTTCTTAAGCTCAGAGATTTCCAATCCCCACCCAGTTGCTTCATCAAGATAGTATGGAACCTAGAGAAACCACAGTTCTACTTCAGACAGCAAAGTCAAAAAATCATTTGAAAGGCATTCAATATCTAAATTGCACCTTTTTCTATTAGTTGCAGAATTTGGACTCTAGGCTACTAGAACATTTGCAGCTGTCTACTGACAGTTAACAGTCAACAAAAGGAACCTACACAATAAAATTGACTCAAGTTTGTACATACCAGACTGCCACCATGGAGAGCAATTGAGGCAGAGTACAAAGGGTACTGAGGAATGGGACAAAGTATTCCATCCTTTTCTGACCTAATCAGCAACTGCATCATCATATGTACCTGGTAATACACAAAAGCAATCAGTAATATATACATGCTTTGCATATAAATAGGTATCTGCATGTAAAGGTTCATGTGCCTATATATGTGTGTGTGTGTGATATATATATACTCATGGCACTTGCAGTTATTCGAGCTTCATATGTTAAGTTTGTGATTGATTGTTACCGCTGGACTTGCACCATCTGTCAAGAAAATATCATTTGGATCAGCAGGACAACCATCACGAGCTTCAATTCCGGCAGCAATTGTATCACGTAATCCCTTGATACCCTGATGCAGGAAGAAAATTGAAGATCTTCATTTGCTATCACTGCTGTGACTAGTACAATTTACAGAAAAGTTTAAAGGTTGTGGAGATTGATATTGTGATTACAACCTGACTGTGACTGTAAGCACCAGTTGCTCTTCCAGGAATTTGATCAAGAATCTGCCAAGCCCGCTCAATGGCATCAGCACTGCAAAAAAAAAAAAAAAAAAAAAAAAAAAAAGGTCGGCGAAAGAAGTCATTGTAGAAGGACGTTTGAAAGAAAAAATTTGTAAGAAAATGAGGATGGTATTACTTCTATTTTCATTAGCTCAGTCAGAGCAACAGGATGCCTAGCAAAATCTTTACTTTCAAAAGATAATGTAATTGACATAAAAGGACAGGTTTGGAAATAAATTTCTAACATTCTTTGGTGACTTTATATTTCAATTTACACACTTGCACAGAGTTTATAGATGCATTATACTTTAAAAACAAAAGCAAAACATATTCCCAAGCTGGTAGTGATGGTGAACACTTGAAATGTTGGCTCATAAAGGAAGACGTGGTACAATATGCTGTCTTCTGCATTTGGAGGGGAACAAGCAAACAGGGAATTCATTGACACTAATCATCAAAATAGAGTAACAACCTGAACAAACCCTGTGTTTCACTTTTGTCCAAAATAGCAGGATGGTCACATAATGCAAGAACCTACAGAAGAAAAACTCATTGGTGAGAATGTCCAGTCAAATACAAACTGCAGTGCCTTCCACTAAGATGCTGGAATACACTAACCTCTCGAAAAAATGTTATTGGCTGCTGACCAAGAGACTGAGGATTTCCAATATTGCAGTAAAGAATCTGTTACATGATGATTGAAAAATCAGAATCAAAGCACCAAAAGTTTTTTAGAGAGCATCCACTGATAAGGAAGCACGTATATGAAAGTCTCAACTTTGTTTCTCAATGACTCTACTATGCCTATTTTTATACTAGATCTCCAATGGGAATATTTGTTAATTAAGAATCATAAAATCAAGCCACCATGATTAAATTCCAACAAGGCTTAAAAAGCAAAAAGTTTCTTTTTGTTGATTAAAGATAAGGGATCTCCAATTGTGTCTTGTCACAATCAAAGATGTAAAATAACTAAACTTACAAACATTAAAGGTTGTCAACTAAACTGACATACACTTAGTCATACCTAATCAGAATTTAAATAGCATAAAAGCAAACATACCTCGTCAAATGAATGAGAACCTGGTTTAGCCTTTATCTCCTCTTGTAACCGCTGTTAACAACATAGAAATCCCATTATCAAGCTCAGATACATACAATTCTTCTGTAAATATTTTAACTTCAAATAAGGTGAGATGAGATGCCAATTGATCTCACACAACATAATGCAGGTAGCCATATCCATTACCTGTGCAATGGTGACAATCTCACCACGGACAGCATATTCACATTCCAAAACCTGGAAACATGAAAGATAGAAGTTAAGAAATAGGTATAAAAACCCGAATTCAAAAAAAGCTGCAAGATGCTAACAATTAAGAAAGAAACAAGACGAACTCTTCCATATTCTAAGTGGCATTCTATCAAACATGATATAGTGTGGTCTTTAAGCTTAATTAAAACTGCTTGAAGAAAGAAATATTGATTAAAACACATACATAACGATTGGATTGATAAAACTAAGCAAACCCAATAGCTCAAAAAAGGAATAAGAAGAAAAGAAAAGAGCCAAAATCACAACATATAATAATAATAATAATAAAACCTCCAAAAGGTAAAGAAATGAACAAAAACAAAGCAAACCCAGATGTCAAAACCACTCAAAATAAAAAACCCAGAAGCCAATCAAACAGTGAATTTCAATAAAAAGAAAAAGAAAGAACCTTTGGATTAATAGTATTAAGAGTAACAGAAGGAGCCATAGGAGAAGGGGAATCAAGAACAGAGCTAGAAGAAGTAGTAGAAGAAGAAGATAGGAAACGTGAAGAAGACAGAAGATCAAATCTGTGACTCTGATGCTGAGATTGAGATTGATATTGAAAAGAACGGTTGAGGAGGTTTTTAGCTGTGCCAACTACGAATCTCCGCATTTTTCTTCTCTTTATATATATTCACAGACGTCGATTATTTAGATGAAAGATAAAATAAATAAATAAATTTGACGTTTGTCTGTATATTTTTTCGCAGAAAGAAATAGGAAAAAGGGAGAAAAAAAAGTGAACTTTCGTCCCAAGAAAGAGACTTTTTCGGGAGGTTGCCTTTCTTGTTCAAATCAACGTTGTTGGCTGCTGCCCACAGACTCTGTTTCTCGAAGCTTGCACTTTAATAGCGTTTCAAATTTGGTGGGCTTTTGTCCTGTAACCTTAACTCTCTCATTAACTCAAGTTTATTTTAAGGTTTATATTATTTAAAATTACATATTTAGTTATAAAAATTTTAATTCTTTTTTAAACAACTGGGAGATTAAGAGGAGGGAAAAATCGAACTTATAATCTCATCTTATAATTTCTATCACTTGAACTATTAGACTACAAAACATAAATTTTTTTAATTATTTTGAAATTCGAATTGAACCGATAAATCTGTGAGAGGTGATTTTCTAATAATATATTTTTTTCGTATATAAGATTTGAATTTAAAATTTTATTTAATTTATTATTTGTACAACAAAAATAATTTATTAATTTAATTCGAATCAGTTAGAATAAATAAGAATATATATACTAAACAAAAATTTATTAATAAATTAATCAACTTCTTTTTGGGAAAAAAAATTAGGCTCTAGTTTAGTTTTTTTTTTTTTTTGAAAGGGAAAAGAAATATCATTAATGAGAAAGCAAAACATCAGATGGCAATAAATTTCCCACAAAATCAGGAGCTTGTTGCCATAAATGAGGACTAGCATATAAGGGAGCAGCTTTTGCTAAAGCATGTCCTAGTAGTGCTACCCCATTAGCTTGTCTTCGTACAAAGGAAACTTCAACATTAGGAATCCCAGACGCAAAAGACCGACATCTGCTCAGGATACAACCGAGCTCTGAATCATCTACTCGCGACCCATTAAAATTATCCACAACAGATTTTGCATCTAACTCAACTAAAACATATTTTCAAAAAAAAAAAAAAAACTCAACTAAAACATTGCGAAAACCTCCTGACTTCAACCAACTAAGGGCTTCCTTAGGACCAATAGCCTCTGCAGTATATGAAGAAAATCTGCAGCATAGGCTCTAGTTTAGTTAAGAATGAGTTTAAGTTGTAAATAAACTGACTAATAAAATCAGGGAAAAGCCATTTTCTTGTTTGGGATTCTCCAAAAAGCATTAAAACAAAAACCCATTTGTAGTTATATGTACATCAGTCTTGATAACATGTCTTTTTCAGATCATTGACTTGCATTATTTTTACTTCATTTTTTTTTTTTAATGTTGGAGATGGGAGTTTCATTTGGTCAAAAATTGAATTTATAAATATTTTAGTATTACAAAAGAAACTTTTTAGTATGTTTGTCAGTAAATAATGCATAGGTTAGGTATAGATGTTTTCAACAGAAGAAGTACCAAAGTGTTGCATACTTGTAATCAAATTGGTAAAAATTAAGTAACAATCAAATGATTGTGAACCCAGAAACAAATGCATCTTCTGGTTAGTCTATAAACAATGAGAAAAAATATATATAAAACAAAAAACACCATTCTCTGCCAGACACTTGTAAACAGTTTGCTGTAGTTCTTCAGACTTGTAATCCTAATCTCAATCAATTTCAGATCATAGGGTTGGTTCATATGTCACAGAATTTTGTGGCAGCCACTCAGCACCTTGTATGAATGATTCTACAGCAAATTTTCCTGCTTCAGTTTCTGTAAGAGCAGGCTTATAACCAGCCCATTGGACCCGTTTATCTGTAGCAGATCCAGGGCCGGTGTTCTGATACTCCCCGTAGAATATCGAGCTGGGCGGATCGACGCCGCTGACCCATGATATCCAGCCCAATGGGTGCAAGAATAAGCCAATTTCGGTCTTCATAATAACAGTTGTGGAAAAATTTTTCCAGGGCCTACCAAGATATGTGAGGGCTGTAACGTTGTCATTAAAAGCACATATCTCGGATTTCTGAATTGAAATGCCAGTGTTTTGGTTAGGGTCTTTCTTGCCCTGAGCTGTGATAGTGTTGAATTGGTTAGACATGGGTTGCCTTGGCATTATTCTGCAGTTCTGGAGAACAACCGCAGCGTTGCCGAAAATGAAGTCAACAGTGCCGATAATGTCGCAGTCGCGATAGAATTGGCGGTTGGAGTGAGCATAGAGAGTATCTTGATAGGCATCAAATGAACACTGGAAACATACAGACATATCTGAACCAGACCTGAAGGCCACTGCTTGGTGCTTTTCTGGTCCTGCTGTGTTCATGAATTTTATGTCTCTCGCCATAAAGCTCTTGCCCAAAACAGCTGGTGAACAAAACATTGTGTGGTTAGAACTCATTGCAAGCAAGAACAATTGATATGAAGTATGAACACTGCTGTAACAGTGAGTATATGAATGTGAACTTGACACTAGCATATTACAAGTGGGCAGAAATCAACAGCACCAACTTGAATAACAGCACCTTTAGATGTCTGTTCTAGTGCAAGTGCTGTGGGACACTAAAACCACAAAACCAAAAACTAGCAACATATAACATGGGATGGTGGTCAGGTGAAGTTTCTTTCATAAGAGTAGAATTTGATCCCCTACAATGCAACTGATGCCATTTGATCCAGAAAACAATTTGCAGTTAGTTCCTTCAAGTTCTGCCATCTTGGGTATCAGCTCCCATGGTTGAATCCCAAAGGTGACAATTTAACTCAAAAGTCCTACAAATACTAATGAATATATATAGACAATCAAACCTGAAAATTTTTTCAGTCGTTTGCAACGTAGGAAGATTAGAATTTCAGTTACCTTGGTAAACAAATGTTGTATGTTACCATAAGTATAACCAGTTTACATCAAACTAGCAACGAAGTTCCCAACTAATAATTGTAACCCATCAGCCACGGATAGAATTCAATGCAAGTTTCCACCAAAGAAAGGTACTTCCTTAATGGTGACATTACTACCCGCCACAAAAAATCAAAAGTTTGATGATATTAGACGTACTTTCACATCTAAAGATCAAGTCAAAAGAACATTTAAGGCTTATTTAACTCCAGTGATAACTGATAAATGGCAAGTGCTAAGTCCTGTTTCTTTGTATCAATTTGCAGGCGTAAACTAATTTTTGGACCACCAAAAATGATATTTGCCAATTGGAGAACAGACTAGCACATGGTTGGTACCAAACAACTAATCTGATGAATTAAAATTCAGATAAAATATTTATGGGGAATAACAATGAATTTAGTAGGAGTTTATATCATTTTCACATGGGGTAGAGAAACATACTCCATGTGCCTTGGTTAATCCTGTCATCAGAAGCTGAACAATATGATATCCATGCATTCCTTTAAATCAAAAAGAGGATTCACATGGCACATGAATTGGCTTCAAAATTATTTCTGACTCTTTTGCAGTTTCAGGAATTTGATGAGATTACATTTGGCAGTCATGCAACAATTATACATGAAAGTTACTTTCAATGATAAAGTGCTGACCTATTATGCATTTAACTCTAATAATTGTTATCACCAAGAAACTACCCTTCAACATTTAAGTCGTACACCATGGACATGATCCAAAACTTCTTAGCAAAATTTCAATTCAAGCTCCAAGTTAGAGTCTTTTCTATTTTCCCTTCTCAATTAACACTAAAAGGACTAACAAATTGAACTACACTATAGCAAACATGAATACTATTAACCAAAACTTCAAGAAATGGGTGCATGTTCAAAATGATTAAACAAAACAAGATAAACAGAGCAAAAAGTTGAAAGAACTTACCAAAAGTAGCTGTAGAGAAAGTTGGAGTCCCATCCACATAATTCTTGTCACCAGAAATGATAGTCTTGCCGACTCCATCGCCATAGATCATCACATTCCACTTATTCTTATCCATAACTATATTTTCCTTGTAAGTTCCTTCCTTCACATAAATAATGAATCTTGATTTGCTCTTCTTTGGTATTGCATCCACAGCTGCTCCAACGGTTGTGTAATTCCCACTTCCATCCGCTGCCACAGTCACATTTGGAGTAGGTTTTGAATCCTGGAGCAGCCTCCTATCTCCTTTACTGACCCAACTGGGAAACCCTGAGGTTGTTGTTTCAAAGCCCAACAATTTTCTATGGATAGGGATATTAAAATCTGTCAACAAACCTATGATTTTTGCAACAATAGCTAAACTATTACTCACAAACTCAGTTGAATTCTCCATTCTTGCTGTTACATCTTCAAGGATTGTACTATTAAAATGCTCTGTACCATTCAATTCTTGCAATGCATCTAAACATGTTTCTTGGTCAGTAATAGAAGTACTAAGCCAAGTTTTCAAGTCATTAATCTTTGCTGGTGATAAAATCTGTTCACCTTCACCAACAGCCATCGAAGAGATTGAATCATTAAGCATATCTATAGCATCATCAAACACAGATTCACAAACACTCAAAGCAGCTTTAACAGTAGCATTAAGATTGCTATTTTCAATAAGCGTAGAAGGGTAATCTCTAAGTTTAGCAAGCTCCTCCATAGCTACATGTAAAGAAAGCTTAAAAAGAACTTCTGGGTCACTAGTATTAGCGGTATCCAGAGAAGAGATACTAGAAAAACAAGAAGATGGATATTGAGTTACACTGCAAACAGCTTTGAGTGAAGTGGTTGGAGTTAACTCAGTAGGAACAGGCGAGTTGGGTGATGAGTCATTGCTTCTTTTGTGCAACCCAGTTCCTACCAATGCACCAATTATAAAAGCAAGAACAATGAAACAGATAATGACAATGGTCAGACACTTTCTCGTCTTTCGCCTGAAAACTTCTTGCTCGACCTCCTCAACCTTGCCATACCCCTTAAAGGAGTTTATAGAATCCATGTTGTTTTGTTTTCTTGATCGTTGGTTTGAGGAACAAGAGGTTGGCTCAAGAACTGTAATAAAAGAGGATGGTTTTGTGGTGTGTATGGAGATATGTGTAAAGAGGTTTTTGCCTGAATATGAGAGTTGGGACCTTGTGTGTGCTATGTCTTTTTATAAAAGAGAGGCAAAGGTAGGATCTTTCTTCTCTTTTGCTTTAGGAATATTTTTATTTCAGAAATAATTAACTTTCTATTCTGGATGCTTCCTTACCAAGATTAATAATATAAATTCCTAGTAAAATCAATCATCAATCAAACAGGCAAACATTATCATAGTGAATAAGCAATCAACCTCCGAAGTCTTGGCCTGGTGGCCAAGGTTTG